>VDFB02000015.1:41575367-41886173 GCA_007258455.2 Sequoia sempervirens
TGTATTTTTCTAGTAGCCTTTGAACTGTTTCAGGTATGACTATCTTCTCATCCTTTTCTTCCTCTTTGGACTGCATTAAGACCACATAACTTTCATTCCCTTGGTGTAGATCCTTGATGAACTCTTTACCACTGCTCGACATGATATTAGGAACCTTGGACTGTCCTTCATCATCCTCAATCAATGATTGCAGCTTGAAGGTTCTTCCATCCTTCTTGAATTCAATAGTGTTCTCCTTTCCATGATATACAACACCTCTGTCATATTGCCATGGCCTTCCAAGAAGAAGGTGGAATGCATCCATGGGCAGTACATCACAAATCAGCTTGTCTTTGTAGCGTCCAATTGAGAATTCCACTGTAACCTGCTCATTCACTAGAACACTCTGCCCTTTATTCAGCCAAGTGACCTTGTAGGGATTGGTATGAGGTACCTTCTGCAATTTTATCTTAGTTACTACCTCCTCGGAGATTATATTGTCTATAGAACCAGAATCTACAATAACCTTGCATACCTTTCCCAATATCTTACACCTTGCTCTAAACAAAGCTCTTATTTGCTTGGGTTCTTCCTTGACTGGTTGTCTGATCAACATTCTATTAAACATCAGATTTTCACCTACTTCTGATTCTATATGACTGATCTCAGGTGATTTGACACTCATGGTGTCCTCTTGTGCATAAGCTACTCTTTTCTCATTGCTAGATGAAGCTTTCTCTGGGCACCTATAAGCTGGATGACCTAGCTGATTACAGTGATAGCACTTCATGGTGGAAAAGTAGGAGTTACTTCTGCCTACTCCTCTTCCTCTGTTTGAACCCCCTTGAGGTCCTCTTCCTCTGTTAAATCCTCCTCTTGATGATGTTTCACCTCCATACTCAGTAAGCTTAGAATCTCCTTGGTTTCTTTGTTCATTACCTCTTCCTTGGTAACCTCCACGCTGTCCTCTTTGATCTCTGCCTCTGCCTCTGCCCTTAGAGGACTGATCATGCTTCCTTTTATTCCTCTCTTCAATCTTTATAGCCAGCTGATAACACTAGTGGACTGTCTTGGGGCTGAGTAAAGCCATCTCTTCCTGTATGTTCCACTTCAAACCATTGAGGTATCTAGCCACTTTTAGGCTCTCATCTTCTACCACATTTGATCTCAAACAAAGCTTCTAGAACTCTTCAGTGTAGTTGTTGACATCTTTTTCTTTTTGTCTTAAACTCTACCTCTTCTTGTGAAGTTGAATCTCATAATCATCTGGCATATATGCTTCCTTCACCTTAGCAACCATTCCTTTCCAAGTTGATATGGGTTGCTTGCCTTCTTTCTCCCTTTCAGTCTGGAAAAATTTCCACCATGTCAAAGCTGATCCTCTCAACCTTGATTTTGCCACCTTCACCTTCTGTGCTTCTGTGACTCCATCACATTCAAAGTGATTCTCCATTCCATCTATCCAGTCCATGACCAAATCGGGGTCCATCTTTCCATGGAACAGTGGTACACCCTCAAGTCCTTTTCCACTCAAGGCTTTTAATGCCTTCAAGAAAGGCTCCTCCTCGAGAACAGGGTTAGGTTCAGGGACTTTGTCTTCCTCTGCAACCTCTTCTTCTTTTGGCACTTTACCTTCCAACTTCACCTTGTTCAGTGCTTCCTCAAGATACTCTATTATTTCCTTTAGAGAATTGTTATCCTCTTCTTGCTCTTCAACCATCTTGGCTAACTGTGCATTTGTCACCATCTTGGGTGGTTCACTTGATTCAACCTCTGACATATAAGCTATTTTCCCAAATCTTTCACTGCTCTGATACTAATCTGATAGGGAGAGGGATTGGAGGAATCACTTGCTAATTCCTGCTCTTGGTCTTTCCTCAATAGACCCCCTTGATGCCTTGCTCCACCAAGCTAACATATAGGTCTTTGCTTCTGCCTAGGAACCCCTAGTTGACTGACCCATCCCTCTTCTATCCACTTGCTGTCTGTTTCCCAAACAAATCTTAGTGCTTCACCATGTTCTCTTCTTAGGCCCTTAATCTGCCTAAAGGCCTAATAACCTCAAACTTCTTCAAGGTTCTTGCAGGGGTTTAAAGGTATTTCAAGAACTTCAAAATTACCAATCTAAGGTCCTTCTGCAACCACAATCCTCCAACTCTCCATCGCTTCCACAAGCTTCCTTCCTAGGGCTTAAAAAGGCTAGTAGCCTTTCCCAATTAGGTCTCTGAAACAGGGGTTTAATGCTTCCTCCTTCTAAACCCACCAAGGATCCAGGTTCTTGACTTAGGAATGGTGATTCCCCTGCCCTCACCTCCAATAATTTTTTGGTCTCGAGCCTGCTTAGGCTGTGTACAGTCCAAACACAAAAATGCACAAGAAACTAGGGTTTCCTTAGCTTTCTCAGGCTGATTTCGGACTGGTGAAAAGTTATTCATTCAAACGGATTGATAAAGGCTCTTCCTTGGCACCAAGCAGAGCCAAGACACTCCCCTAAATCCTCAAAAAATAATTTCTTCAAAAACTTCAATCCCCTGCAAGTTATTGAAGTTTTACTTCAAGACTGCCCCAACCGGGCCTGCTCTGGCTCGCTTAGGGCATCCATTTGCTAGCCACCAAAGAACTCACAAAGACTCCTAAATTTACATTATGTACAAGGATGGAGTCTAGCTTTGTTTCCACTGCATCCATACTCCTTGGTACAGACAAAAAACAAGCTAAAACTCCATTTTTCTGATCTTTACCAGACAAAACAGCAAAACAGAAATTAACACAATATTTACAAAAATTAATGAAAGCGATGAAAAAAAGAGTTTAATGTGCCAAAACAGAACCTCTAATGGCTTCACTACATGCTATAAACACTATAAAATGCTTCCACTAATCCATTTGGCAGCAATCACGCGGCCAAGAACAGAAAATCTGAACTTTTTACACAGAAAATACTATATTTTTATTATTGCATAACTTTTCAAACGTTTCCAGCACTCCCCAACCTTCATCCAAGGTCGAGAATAAGCTATTTACCACGCCAAGAAACAGTTAGGTTTTCAAATTTTAGCCTAAGAGCAGCCAAAAACTAACTGTTCGAAAACACAGTGTGTTTTCAAACTTTTACAAAAACTTAGGAAATGACCACCAAAACATTTCCCAATTTATTCAACTTTTACCCATGACCCAAAAGGTCCTCAAACACAATCTAAAAGGTAACAAAGACCTTACAGATCAAAAATAAAATAGATTTTTAAAACAAAACATCAAAATATTCTTGCACCTTGGCACCTTGGTAGGTGCTCTTGCACCACACCACAAGGTGGTTTTCACTTAAAGGATGTTTTATTTCTCTTTATTGATTTTTTTTTTCACTTTTTTTTCTAGTATATTTTGATATGATTAGGTGTAGAAATTCTTGAGATGACTTTTGTTAAGAGGTTCAACTAGAGGTTCTCCTTCCATCGTAGCCAACTAATATGCTCTAGAGTTGTAGCTTGATGTAATGATGTAGGGACCTAGCTAGTTTGGTTCAAACATACCTATCCCATCTTGATTCAACTAGATTTTTTTATTTTCCTTTAGGATCAAGTCACCAACCTAAAAGTTCCTATTTTTGATTCCCTTATTGTAGATTTTCTTGAGTCAATTTTGATAGGCTTGAAGATGGTTCAATGCGCTCAAGCATCTTTCATCTAGGATTTCAAGCTCATTGAGTTTGTATACTTGATACTCTTCATTTCTAATAAGATCCTTCAATGATACTCTTAGGGATGGGTTTTCAACCTCTATAGGTAGTATTGATTTAGATCCGTAGACCAAGGAAAATGGAGTCACACCTATGGGTGTGTGAATGTTGGTCATATAAGCCCTTAAGGTTGGGTTTAGTTGTAGGTGCCAGTCATGACCAACTTGGTTAACAATTTTCTTTAGGAATTTTTTGATGGTCTTGTTAGATGCTTCAACTTGAATGTTTCCTTGGGGATAATATGGGGTTGAAAAATGGTGTTGGATAGAAAATATTGAGTAGAGATCATGAACATCTTGTATCCATTTGTAAAGTACTTTGTGCCAGTGACAATGAATTTGTGTTCATTGGATGAGGTCGATGATATCTTTCCTACTAAGTCAATTCCCCACTAAGATAAGAACCATGGGGTAGTGATAGGACACAACTCTTACATGGGTGCATGTACAAGATCTCCATGTTGTTGGCATTGACAACACTTATTAGAAAAATGAATTGCTTCTTGCTCTAGTGATGGCTAGTAGTACCCTATTTGTAGCAACCTTTAGACTAGGTTAGGCCCACTAGCATGGGATCCACAAACACCTTCATGTACCTCTAGCAAGTAATTTTATGCTTCTTTTGCATTGAGACATAGGAGTTATATATGATCAAGGATTCAGTGATACAAGGTATCTCCAAGGATAGTAAATTAAGAAGTTTGATGGATAAAGGTTTTCTTTTGATTGGCTATTAGGTGGGGTGGTATGATTCCATGTTGGATATAGGAAAATGTGTCTTCATACCAAGGCGAGTTGGGACCAACAACATCACATTCAATTTCAGACTCTGGGATATCAAATGCTGGTATAGGAAATTGCTCCATGAGGAATTTGTATCTAGGAATGTTCTTAGGTATGTTAAGGAGTGAACCAATAGTGGTCATAGTTCTCCATGGTGATGTGTAACATGTCACAATATGGTAGTCATTTCTCTTTGATATTTGGATCAAATGTTCTTCAAGCCGAATGGCATGAAATTCCAACAAAAATTTCCCCAAGAGTAGGTAAAATCCATTTTGTGTTGATCCTTGAGGGCTATATTTATCTAATTATACCTAAAAAAAAATTCCATTGGTGAAAGCATTGCATGACTAGTAGTTAGAACAACTATTATGTGTTGCAAGTAAGAAGATGTTGATACAAGAATGAAGGTGTTGTCATTTATGTCAGCTGGTTAACTTGTTTTCAACTATTTGTTATTGTCATTAATGGCATGGACATAAGTTACTAGTTTTATACATTGAGGATATTGAGAAAATTGTAATGAAGAAAGCCTATAGGTATTCAGTGTTTGCTCTGAGTTTTGCTTCGAGATTTGCTTCTATGTTCGTATGGTTTAGATATATTGATCATGGCTATTGGAAGTTGCTATATCCAAATTTTGGGTTTTTGGATCATTGTACAGTGCAAGTTATGTTCACCAGTTGTTAACTATGTTTATCAGTGTCGCTAGTTGTTTTCATCATGTATGCATCATGTTTTTGACATGTGTGTTTGTGTATGTTGTCTTGCTGCATATTATACGTATAGGTTCCTTTTTTTCTTTTGTTGGTTTTCCATTAGATCTTAGATCTTGGGTGGTTTTGCACTATGCCTAGATCCTTAATCATCCTATATCATCAACATTTTAACAATCAAACCCCTCTTGACATAGATTTTCTACTTTAGTGTGAGTTTAAGTGTAATCTCATACTCTCACTAGAGTGGGGACTAAATGTAACATCATAAATTGTCACCATTGAAAATTTCATACTATGTTTCCCCCCCCCTAAATTATTGGACCTAATTGGATCCCTACTTTCCTAAATTATGCATTCTATAGCCCATTGGTACCACTTTATGAGAAATTGCATGCATTGAAGAAATGCATCCAACTATTATTCTACCCCCAACACTTAATGTCTTAGAGAATAGGGCCAGGACCCATTTTCCCTAGGGTGAATGGGTCCCCTATTATACCAGAGACAAAATTTTGATATGTTGGTGTTTCCATTTTGACATTGGAAACCCAAATTGCAAAGGTCAGCTATCGAGATCTAATTTTCAGGAAATTAGAGAAATGTCTATAAATACCCAGTCTTTCCACCATTTTAAACTAGAAGGAGAATTTATGAGAAATTATTTTTATCAAGAGCACTATCAAGAAAGTCAAGAGAATAATTTTAAATATTTATTGCATTTCAATTCAAGATCCAAGCATCATGTCAAAGTGTATTTTATTTCATGTTGTTTTATTATCATTATTTTGTGAAGGCTCTCATTTTGTAGGTCTTCAAAGAATTCAACAAAACAATCAAGAAACTTCTAATACCTTGAGGTGATGTGTATGAATTCAATCCCTCAAGGAATCCATTAAAGGGTGGTGAGTTGTAGAAATTTTTTATTTCATCATTCCTTTCTATCATTTATCCATTTATCATAGCCATTGCCATTATGGAAGTGGAAACATTTACATGAATTTTGACTGAGGTAATCCCCTAAATGGCCCAACATTTTCCCTCTCTTTGAGTGTGCATGTTTTAAGTTTGAAGAGGATTGAAGGGAGGTTGAATAAAAAAAAATTGTTGTTGCATTTGAAGCACTACACCTTGTCAACTCATGAAAACTCGCCTACAAAATTATTTGATAGCATTCTGACAACTTTACAAGTGAAAACAGAACTCTCAGATCTATCACCAAAGGACCTCAAAAGTAGAACAAGAGAGGAATATATGGAATTATATTACCCATGGAAAATTATTCCTCCTATTCACATTGAAACCAAAGATTTTAGGCATTTACACTATCCTCTTCACTTCCTAGATCTTCCTGCAAGTTGTTGTTTCAGTATGTGCATTATCAAGATATTGCATTTTACATATTAGGGAACATAGTTTAATTAGGTTAATTAGGGAAAATCCATTCCAATCCCAAAATTGATGGAGATCCAAGTCTGATTGGCTCACCTTCATGGTTGAAAATCAATTTATACACCTTGTTGATCCCCATCTCAATGAAACCCTAGGAAAAGGCCTTGAATCCTATTATTCTAAGAATTTGGACTTAGGATCACATTTTTCTATGTTTTAATTAGTAACCATTGGAAAACAAAAATTCTACATAAGATATAAGCATGGAAACAAAAAACAAAAAATATATAGATGAACCAATCATTGTAAGGTTATAACAAACTTAACATTCAGTCTCAACTATAAGTAGACACTAGGTAGGCCTAAGTTTGAACATCAATTTTCTTGACCTAACCCTAATTATATAAAATATGGGATTATAAGATAACACTATATAATTAGATTATCCTAACCCAAATCATAAAGTTAGAATAAAATGTACTATAAGCTACACAAAAAGTAGGAAATAACTTGTCATGAAAAAAGAGTCATAGTAAAATAATAGGTAGAAAAATGCGGGAAGATGAAAAAATAGCTACACATTTTAATACACTTACCTTATAGAAATTTATAATTATATCACATCAATCAGTCATTTTTAATCACTACTTATTATACACATGAAAATCCCACAAACTCACAATACTCTAAGAAAAACCCTTAAGAAAACCATCATCTTGCTTTGACTCCTAGTTTCTAAAAATGGCCACACCTACCCTCATCAATATTTGTTAGTCATTGCTGACTTGGTTGGAAGTTGTCTTCTTTACTGCTTGTTTCTATTGAGGGATATGTGTAGGATCATGATGGGCCAAAAAGTGGTGATATGATGGGTATGTGTAGGGTATGTGGCTGATGACTTTTTTTTACCCAAAATTGATGAAAAAAAAAGGGTTTTTAAAAGAGATTCTCAACTTTCCACCAATATAAATTATGCTTTACTTTTAATTTAATAAATAATTATTATTCATTTTCTATTTAAATTATGACTCAAGTCCTGATTGATAGGCTAATTGAAAAACATCTATAGTTTTCAAATGATATCACATTTTTTGAATCCGAAACATGTGTCACATACTATTAGATTAAAAAAAGAAAAAATGAATTTCATGAATGTTTGACCAAGTTAAGGTGTTCAGACATACAAGTTTTTATATTTTTTAAAAGATGTAATAAAAAATTCACAATTAATTATTTGCTTGGAAAAACAATACAAAAAAAATATGCATCACATCGGGATGTGAATCCTCTACTTATATCTAAGAACTTATAAAAAACCATTATCATTTTATTGTGGTTAGGGTGGTCAAATAGACACCTACTTCTTATTTTTTCCCTAAAATTTAAGTACTACTACATTGAAATTTCAAATTTTCACCAAATAGATTTAAAAAACCTAGTAGTTTAGAAATTGCATTCAATTTGCTACAGATTCTATTCTTACATATTTTTGAAATAATATAGATAACTTATTCAAATTTTTACATCAAGTTTCCTAACTTTTTTTTTTCTAATTTTTTTGCCACTTAAGGGGCTATTTTTTCCATGATGATCCTACAAATACCTTGAGGTGGAACTTATGTGTTCAGGAGTGTGTTGGCTTTGGTGCTAAGGATTTCTATTTCTTCCTCTCCATTAGAGGGGATCCCTCTCCTACTGAGGAGGAGATTGGGTTGGCTTTTCAAGTGGGATGGAGCTGCAAGGATATGGATGACTATAAGTGTTTTGTTGTTCCCTCTAGCTTCCCTATTGAGGTGGGGAGTTTGGATTTGTTGGGCTCAATATTTTTTTTATTGAGAAGATTGACTGTTGTAGCCTGGTTGCATTGTTTCTTGACTATTTCAAGTGGTAACTGTTGTCAAAACCTGGTTTGTTGGGTTTAAGACCCCTTTGGTTCTTGTTTTTTGCAACCTAAGTTGTCTTGCTGATTTTTGATGGTTGTTGTTGTTTGGCTATTGATATTTTGCTGATTATTTTCTATTATAAGCTTTCTTGCTTTGGATTGGGTTGTGGATCCCGTCAAAACTATTTTTACTAGGTTTTAGGGCCCCATCAAAACCTATTTTTCCCATAATCAAAACATTTCTCAAAAGCCTAAGCCTAGGTACAAGATATTCCCTTACAAGGCAATGGAGGTTGACCCGACAAGAGCATTTTTGAAGGTACCCATGGATGTCGTCTACATAGAAGATATTATGAAATATATCCATGCACCCTTGATGGAGGTAGATCACAATAAGTTTGATTTCCTAAGGCACACTCTACTACAATCAAACACACAACACTATCTTCCTTAATACAAACATATCTCAAAGAAATGACTCAATGTTTAGAAGTAGTTTCTTGAATTCATTATGTAAGAAGAGTGGGTTTGGATTATATTGATTTGGTTCCATGATGAAAACCATTACTTAGATTGACCCTACAAAATAAAAAAAGGTGCAATCAAGGTAGTGACATGCCTATGGGCATAAGGACAAGTACCGTTGAAGAAAGCTATAAAAAATATGGACATGTTATCCTCAAATTTTTCTTACTCAATTTGTGGGATAAACCCTACAAAACTTGTCTATTTTGTAGCCCATGTCCTCTAAGGACACATGTCAAGGAAAATTTAGATTTCTCTCATGTGTAGTCCAACCCCTCAAAAATTCATTTCGATTGGGTCATCTTTTTACCTTTTGGAAAATTTGCAAAAGTCACATTTTAGACTTAGGCATTTTTCTTGTATATGTAGTGTTGTTGAATTTCAGCAAAACTACATTTTTCTTATTACATTCTAGGATATAGTCACGAAGAATTTCTCTAAGACTACACTCCTGCACCTACATGTTCAAGCATTAATGTAGGTTTAGGGGTCATTTTATTAATAATTTTATCCCATTTAGATTTCATTTTTACTCATTCCTTTGTCATTGTGTGTGCCTATCTACTCTTTGTTGATCATTCATGAGTTTGTGCTCAATTCCCATGAGGATTTGGTCACAATTTCACTCCTAGTTGTTGATTTTGTGTGCCTTCATTTAGAGTTTTGAGGTATGCTTCTCATTTTTGTTTTCTACCTTTATTTTTAGTTTTATTTAGGTTTTTCTTCTTTCATTTTGCCACTATTTCTTGGTTATTGTTTAGCATAGTTTACGTCTATGTGTTTTTGTTTTTCATTATAGATATAGGTTTTATTTTTCTTACCTTTGTGTCATAGTAACAAGGTGATCGATGTTTTTTGTGGATAAAACTCTAAACAACATATGTTATAGAGAAGCCATTATCCTCACCACCTGCAAACCTAATCTTTGGGTCATGCAAGAATTTTCCCTACATAATGGCATTCAAACATTGTTTTCCTTTAGGTTGTTAGGGGAATTTTCCCTAACCAAAAACACTACACCATGAAACATTTCCACCATGTAGTTCAAGGATTTTTCCCGAACAACACCATCACCATTAGCCCACATGGATTTTCCATGAACTTTGGGAAAAATTCTCAAAAGTGCATCTAGATGATTTACCTCAGGTACTCTAAAGAATTTTCCTCAAAGTGCATACTTTTTGCACAAAAAAGTAAAAGTTAGAGAATTTTCCCTGATCTGCACCAAGTAATTTTTCACCAACACGTGCAGATAAGAGAATTTTTACTGACATGTACTTGTTTATTGACTTATCCTAAATTTAGTTCAAAGAAAATTCTTTGGACTACACAAGAATACTTACCCTTATGTAAAGGAAAATAATTTTTTCCACCTTGCATTTAGAATAACATTCCCATGTATTTCAAATAATTTTCCCCAAACTACACACTAACACACTTTAGAAATGTATAAGTGCATAGTTTTTCCACAACTACACAATACTTAAAATTTTTCTTTTGTAGTCTCTGTTAGAAATGTAAAAAAATTGAAAATTTTATAGTTATTTATACACATGAGTTTACAAAATGGTCCTCACCATAAACACAAAAATCCTATTTTCATAACATTTTGCCCATATCTTGTCATGTGGTCCCGTAGAATCCATCTAGTCCTGAAAATTTTACAATATAATTTATATCGGCAAGAGATGGTAAGGGTCTCCCCAATCCATAAAGCATCCTTACTAATGTGTATCTTTTGTAGTATATCGGAAAGAGTGCAGGAATGTCATACCGAATATTTCATCAAAAAGC
The DNA here is from genome assembly GCA_007258455.2 of Sequoia sempervirens. Taxonomy (NCBI): domain Eukaryota; kingdom Viridiplantae; phylum Streptophyta; class Pinopsida; order Cupressales; family Cupressaceae; genus Sequoia; species Sequoia sempervirens. Next base: position 41,586,174 of record VDFB02000015.1, read on the forward strand.
ACCTATCAGCAGGACACAATTCATTGTCCTGGCGACAAAAAGATCATATTGGAAAAAAGTTACCATGGGAATGAGTCACAACGAACTCATATATGTCTTACAGACTGGTGCATGAGGAAACATTTCGGCAAAACTAAAAGTCATCGGAGTGAAGTCTTATCGAAAGCATCAGGTCTTGCCGAAGAAGTGCAAAGGGATTCTATCAAAGGACTATCGGGATGAAGTCATGTAGTCCTGCCGACCCATAAGTCACACCAATAAAGATATACATTAGAGAAAGAAAGGTTATCGACATAAGTTCCTCTAATTATTAAAGTCATATTGATGAGGTGCTTCGGGAAAAGTCTCACCAAACAAAGCATATTGGAATAACAAGTTCGGCAAGACAATTAACATCGGTAGGAGTCTTTTCGAATTTCAAAGTCTTACTGATAGAACTTACTTCATTGGTGAGACTAATTTCATCGATGAGAAATATGAAAGTCATGCCAAACTATGGTTTCATTGGCAAAAATGTGATTGTGTCTCAGCGACCAGAAAAATACCACAAGGTGTATCTTGGTAAGACACAATGTAATCTATGGAACATCTCCCCAACTCAGAATTTTCAAAGCGATACATAAGACTAAAGTGATAACTAATGATGAGACCCCAAATTTTGATGAGACTGTGAGACATTAGAGCGATGTACAATTTTTAATAATCGGTGAGACCTCGAAGTTTCGAGGAGACTACAGGATGTTTCGGCGAAAGGATGTTGAGAGAAAATGACCGCCAAAAAGATTTGGTAGGTATTATGATGAATTCAACCAAGATGATTACTCAAGGTGAAAGCTCTCGATCAAGAGATCATTGGGAAGGATCAAGTGCTTACTCCCAAGGAAAACATGATGTAATTGTAGCAATAATCAAGAAAAGGCAGGACAGTTTAACATCTTGGTTGAATAAACTTTGGGGAAAATATTCACATACCCCTGCTGTGTTAAAAGAACATAAAAGGATGGATGGACGGATTATGGAGAAGTTTCAAGAAAAAAACCAGAGAGATGTTTCTAAGAGTGCAGCAATTGAAGCTATAAATCATATTATAAATAAACATCAAAATTTCTACGAAGAATTGCAAGGGGATGAACAAGGATTGATAAATGCCGCCAAGAAAACATTGATTACATTCTCTAATGATAAAGGGGAACTTAAAGAAATGACCAAATGGAAAGGTGAGAGTGAGTCAATACTAAATGAAATCTTGAAGATAGCTACTGTAGAGGATACAACGTTAGAGGAGGTGAGCAAGTAGAATGAGAAGATGATAAAGATGGAGATCACAATCGGGAACACAATTGGAGATTCAGATATGTACGAGCACCGTGATTATTTGGATCACCTTTCTAAAACTCATTTATGGCTAAATAGAGCCTGATTATCTTTTATTATGTTTGCTATGTAAACATATGACATTTCTGAAAGGATGTGTCCTTTCGAGTATTTGATGTATAAATACCTGTTTTGGTAGCGAAATAGGAAGATAGATAGAATTTCGGAGATTGAAGATAGAATAGGAAAATACAATAGAATACAATGTTTTACGAATATGATACTATGATGTAGCTTAATATTTTGGAGATATCAATGGAAATCAGTTAATGTGGTGCAATATTTCTGGTATCAGTTTCTTATTTGTGTTCATTGAAAGTATTATTGAGGTTGTCTCCAAGTTGGTGTTTTCTGGTTATTTAAATTGATATAACAAGTTTGTATTCATTTTATCAGTGCACATTTTTTGTATCTGTATGTTCGATTGATTGATTCTTTCAAGTAAATATTAAATCCTTTTAGTTGATCATAGTAATTAGAGAACGTCATTTGGATCAGTAAGGAGAACTTGGTAGTCATAACCTAGCATGTTTATACAAGTTATAAACTAAATTATATGCTGAACAATTTGAATATTTTCCAGAAAGAAGTACTCATTTTAGATTTCTCTTGACTCCGCATACCCAATAAGGTACTAGTATCTACATTTTCATCATTTGATTTCATTCATTTTTTACATCTGTTAACTGAACATATTAGGTTATAGTTTTAATATTGCTATACAATCTATACCAAATCAAGCTTCATTTGTCCACTCCCATTTGTCATTGTGGGAAAAATATTTTTAAAAGAGATAAGCACAAGTCAAGTCTGCCCCATTCATATAGGTACACCCGCCTAGGTTTAGCAACACCTATAGAGTAGAAGTTCTAAGCCATTTGACCTTGTCTGTTACCCTGAAACATATCAAGAGATTGGCAACCTCTTGAGGCATTTCGCCTACATTTTTGAGAGCTAATAAATTGGTGAATCTACTGGGGAATCAACTTAGAATCAGGGCCTTAGTCATAGAGTCATAAATTTTATATAGACTCCGCTAGGAATAGGAAATAACAAACATTTTCACTTTTAAGAAAGTGAGTGGTGACTCTCATAAAAACATTTCAACATGAATGGAAGAAGATCTCAATATAGGGGAGGTCATATTGGGAGTCCTTCTGGCAATAGTAAGTGGACACACAAGGATGATAAGGTTGATAAAGGTAAAAGGATAAATGAGGACATGTGCATGATGAACAAAGACAAAGCATTGAGACCACATTGTGAAATAGATGACCGATATGAGACATGGAGAGATAATTCAAGTGCAAAACCTTGTACCCCAGAAGAACAAAGAAATCCTTTTTATAATCCTTAGAAACAACCAAAGTTTGATGCTAGACTCAAAGAAAAAGGTCTCAGATATCAACATGCATGTGAACAAGGAATGGAGGGTAACCAAAATGAGTTTGATGATCATGTGATTCCTCAGGAAAATTATGAATCTTTAACTCATGAAGAAGTAAAAGCACAGTTTGAGTTATAGAAAAAGGAGCTAGAAGAATTAAAAGTTGAACAAGAGAAAGCCCAAATGATACAAGCAATGAGAAACTTCAAACTGCAAAAGGCCCAAATTATTGCTCAGACAACTGGTTGCCCAAAATATGTACCACCTCATAAGCAGGGTAATAATAATGTAGGGCCTTCTAATCCATCAACGGTCCCTCACAATCAGATAGGGGATCAATACAAACAACCAAACCATCCACCGCATATTCCCTCACAATATACGAATACACAACCACCTCACAGTTAGTATTATGTGCCACATCATCATACACAATACAATAATTTGATGTACCAGTATCAATACTAACCTAACCCTCCCCCCCATCAATACACAACAATGATCAGACAATTTGACCTGGTAGGGTTTCAATTATACCCTTACCCAATGGATGGAAGTTGGAGAAGTCTTGTTCCGAACTTTACAAGGAGTAGTGCGATTACTACTGAAGATCATTTAAGAATTTTCAATGCTTTCATCCAAGACTTGGATGTGCCATATGAAGATTTACACATGAGGCTATTCATGATGTCGCTTACTGAAGAAGCTAGGGATTGGTTCAATAGCTTACCAACAAATTTTATCAGTTCTTTCCAAGAATTTTAGGATCGATTCCTCGAGCAATATGGGAATCTAAGTGCACCAAATGCTGCTCTTCATGAATTAATGCGGATTCAAAAAAATTAGAATGACTCAATTTATGATTTTAACCAGAGATTTAACAAATTGCAAAATCAAATACCTCCTGGATCAAAGTTTCCAGACTCTATAGCATTGAGTGTTTATTTGAATGCATTCGATCCTAAAACAGGGTATGAACTGTGAAATAGGTTCCCAAGAGACCTAGCTGAAGCCCAGAAGATAGCATTAACAATTGAAAACAATAGGAAGGTTGTTGGGATAATCAGTAAAAGAGACAACCCTAGGGTTCCTCAACAAGCCAATAATTATCAATACAAACAGGAGAACACATACAAAAATGAAAGGCCTAGGCTACATGACATGCCCTATAATACAAATTGGAAGGATGAAAAACCTATAACAGATAGGCCTAGAAACAAAGAAACTCCTGATCCATTAAAAAAAAAAGGGAACATATATGGTTAATAACAATTATTTCTATGAAATTTGTGATAAGCCACATTCCCCAGATTATTGTGTTGTAGCCAAAAGAATGCAAGAAGGAATGCTAATGGGTAACGGTGGGGAAGATCACACAGTGTATTTGACTTCAAATACTTTTCATCATGTTGAGGAGAGGTACTCATCTTCAGAGGATGAAGATTATGAGTATGATGTTTCAAATCAAAGGTACAATGTCCACATGGCTGAACAACAGGTTCTTTTTGACTCTAAAGAAGATTATACTGAACCACATTCTGTTGAGATACCTACTCAGTGCAGTATGAGGAAACTTGCTGAAGAGGAGATAGAGAGATTAACCATTGCTACAGTTGAAGAAGCGAAGAGTAAGTACTAGTTGAGAAATAGGACAATGAATGAGAAGGAAGGTGTCCTCAGAGGAATCTTTATGAAGGATCAAAAAGTGACACAAGGAATTTTGAAGAAAACATAAAACAAACAAGATGATAAAAGCGAACAAAAACTTGTCCAAAAGCAGGAAGTAAAAGAATTACACAAAGAAATGCAAAAGACTGATCAACCAAGTAAAAGAGAAAAAGAAGAGAACAAGGGAGAAACATTAGAACAAAATAAAAAGATTAAGGAAAAGGGTTCTTCTTTCAACTTCACTCAGGATTTATCTCAGGTAAAGATGTATGTTCCACTACTTGAGATGATGAAAATTAAGGAATATAGGGACAATGCAGTTCAATTAATTACAAATGATAATGAAAAACATGTAAATTCTGAAAGTAAGATGGCTACTAAAACTATTAATAAGCAAGAGAAAGTGAATATTCCAGAAGTGTTCCTTAATAATGCATTATTAAATCCCCCACAAGTTGATCCTTTTTTCACTACATTACTCATAAATAACAAATTGTTGAGGAATTGCATGATAGACTCTTGCGCTGCCATAAATATTATGCCAATAGGAGTTATGAAACAACTTGGCATGTGGGTGGATACTAATGGAGGAAAGTGCTATGCAATGGATAACCGACCTGTTCCTGTGGTGGGTATAATGAAAGATGTTGAAGTCAAACTACCTGCTTATCCTCAGGTGGCTTATAATATTGATATAACAATAATTGATACCCCTCCTCAGTTTGGGATGCTTCTATCAAGCCAATGGATAGCAGTAGTTGGGGGAAATATCCAGTTTGATCTATCTTATGCAACAATTCTAGTGAATGGTCAGGAAGTTACATTATATAGGGAACCAAGGATGAACCAAGTTGTTGATTGTGTACCTCAAAATCAAATCAATTATTTTTGTGATGTGGATCTTGGCAATTTTAAGATAGAACCAGCCCAACCAAAATTAGTCAATGCTGATCCAATTGAAAAGCATGTTGCACAATACTGCAATGGTGTATGGAAAATGTACTTTGATGGAGCATGTAGCCAAGAAGGTAATGGAGTAGGAATAGTATTTGTTTCACTTGAAGGTACTACATTTAAGTATTCATTCTTGCTAGCATTTGAATGTACAAACAACCTGGCAGAATATGAAGCTTTATTAATAGGTTTGAATATAGCTATAAAACATAAAATCAAGTTGTTGGCTGTTTTAGGGGATTCCGAATTAGTTGTTTCACAAGTTAAATCAAAGTATGCAACAAAACATAAGAGATTAAAGCAATATAGGAATGTTGTATGGGATACAATTGAGTTGTTTGATGCCTTCTCAATTGAGTGAATTGATAGATCAAAGAACATAATGGAAGACATTTTAGCAAATGTGGCGCTAAAAAGAGATGATATTACACTGGCCGAAGTATCACAAATTGAGTTCAAAACAAGGCCTATTGTGCTTGATAACATATATAGTTGGCAGGTTTTTAATGAGATACTGACCTTTTGAAATTTCTTCACTGTATAGATCAATATGAAGCCCAAGAAATTGATTTCAATGTCTTTGTTGAGGAAGTAGATGGGAAGCAAACAATATTCAGGAAGGAGATCTTACAACTCAAGACAAATAAGCTTCCTAAGGGGCTAGTGGCATTGGAGAGAGTGTATGATGGAAGTGATCGGTCCCTCATGAAGCAAACACCAATCAAGAAGGAGGATATTGAAGAGGTCAACTTGGGAACTGAGATGGTACCAAGAAAGGTGTACATAGGGAAGAAAATAAGCCTAACAATTAGAAGAATGTTGATAACATTACTGAGGAAATATAAACATATGTTTGCATGGTCTTATGAAGATCTAAAAGCATATAGGGAATATTTGTTTCAACATGAAATACCATTGAAGTTGGATGCAAATCCATTTAGACAGAAGAAAAGACCAATTAATCCAACATTGGAACCAAAAAAGTAGGAAGAATTGGCAAAGCTCAGAGACGGTGGCATTATCAAACCTATCAGGCACTCAACATGGGTCTCAAACCGGATCCCTGTGAGGAAGAAAAACGGAGATATCAGATTATGTGTGGATTTCAGAAATCTAAATATAGCATCTCTCAAGGATAATTATCCTCTACCCAATATGGAGGCTATATTACATAAGGTGACAGGGTGCGAGCTGTTATCTATGATGGATGGGTTTTCAGGTTATAACCAGGTTAAAGTTAAAGAATCTGAGTAGTATAAAACAACTTTTACAACCCCATGGGGGACATATGTTTATCTAAAAATGTCATTTGGTCTCACGAACGCAGGAGAAACCTTCCAAAGAGCTATGGACGTACCATTTGTAGAATTGATTAATGCTATCATGGTGGTGTATCAGGATGACCTTACTGCTTATTCAAAGAAGGCTAAAGATCATGTAGAACATATGGAAAAGGTATTTATTAAAGCTTTAGAATATGGGATTAGTCTGAACCCTAAAAAATGTCATTTTGCAGTCACAGAGGGTAAACTCTTAGGACATATTGTATCAAAAGAAGGGATTAGAATAAATCTTGAGAGGGTTGAGGCCATAGATAAAGTTCCTATCCCTAAAACTATTAAGGCCATCCAGTCATTCTTTGGACAAATCAACTTTGTTAGGAGGTTTGTTTCTAATTTTTTTGAAATCATTAAACCCATATAAAAAATGTTAAGGAAAGGAAAAAAAATAGATTGGACTACAGAAGCATTAGATGCTTTTATATCAATCAAAAAGGCTATCAAGGAGGCTCCTGTCCTTAGGTTCCCAAATTTTTCAAAACCCTTTCAAATATTTTCATTTGCTTCATTACACACCGTAGCTACTGTCATGTTATAGAAAAATGAGGAAGGTCATGAACAACCTGTTTCCTTTTTCAGTAAGTCATTGTAGGGGTCAAAATTAAAATATGATATAATGGAAAAACAAGCTTTTGCATTGTAAAAGATACAAAGGCTTTTAGACCATATCTTGTAGGAGCTAAGGTGATTGCTTGTCCCTCATTCGAATGTTAAAGATATTTTGACACAGTCTGAAGTAATAGGAAAAAGATGCAGATGGATTAATAAAATCCAAGAGTTTGATATGGAGGTATAGATCACTAAATTAGTGAGAGGTCAGGGTTTGGCTAGGTTAATGGCAGAAGCGAATATTGAAGCAAATCAAATTTGCAATATAGAAGAGGAAGAGAATGCAATTGTGAGCATTGAGCATACTCCTTGGTATGCAGGAATCATGCATTACCTTAAATACATGAAGTGTCCGAAGGGATTGAGTGACAACTAGAAAAGAACTTTGAAGCTGCAAGCATCTACGTATGTGTTCATGGATGGAGATTTATTTTGGAAGAACAGGGACGATATACTATTGTTATGTCTGGATGAGTCACAAGCTAAGCATGTCTTAAGTGAAATGCATGAAGGGGTTTGTGGAGGGAATTAATATGCAAAGACAACTGCACATAAAATTCTTAGGGCAGGTTATTACTGGCTGAAAGCTTTTAATGACTCCTTTTCATATGTAAGAAGATATGAAGTCTGCCAGAAATTCTCTGGGAAAATGAAGTATTAGGGAGATTTACCACTTAGGCCTTTGCAGGGTGAAGCCCCTTTTCATCAGTGGGGAGATACAAGAGAAATTGAGTGGAGGACATAAATGGATATTGGTGGCTACCAATTATTTTACCAAATGGGTAGAAGCAGTCCCAACCAAGCAAGCTACAAGTAAAGTTGAGATGAATTTTCTAATGGATAACATCATTACCAAATTTGGTGCACCACTAAGACTGATTACTGACAATGGGATGTGTTTCAAATATGATGAATTTAGAAATTTCTATAGTACATATGGCATTACCATTTTGTATGCAGCTCCTTACCATCCACAAGCTAATGGTCAAGCAGAGTCCAACAATAAAAGTCTTCTCAAGATTATAAGGAGGATGTTAGGTCAGAATAAGAAGGCTTGGGATTCAAAATTGAAATTGGTTGTCTAGGTTGATAGGATCATTGTAAAAAAGGAAATTGGAAAATCCCCATTTGAATTGGTGTATGGAACACAGGCCAAGATGCTTTTACAGAATTTGTTACCAGTTTACAAGTTCATCCTTCAAGAAGATTTGGATATTCCAGAACCCATGGATGAAAGAATGGAGCAACTAGCTGAACTTGATGAGATAAGGAGAGTAGCTCAGAACCAGAACATGAAGTTATAGGCACAAATGAAGTACTTGTTTGATAAAAAGGAAAAAGATAGAAAATTTGAAGAGGATGATTTGGTACTGATGTGGAATGCAAGGTGCCAAGAGAAGGGCAAGCATGGGAAATTTGAAGCCTTGTGGCTAGGACCTTTTGTGGTTGTTGGAAAGAGAGGTGAAGACTCTTATTATCTACAAAATATGGTTGGTGAAGATCAGGAGTTTCCTATGCACGGGAAATTTTTGAAACATTTTTTCTCTTTAGCAATATAGAGGATTAAGGGTTGCCAGTGCATGGACAATTCTTGACAATCCTCTCAAAATCCTATTTTCCATGCACACTAGTCTAGAAAATAAAAGGAACAGGAATTTCTAGTACATGGACAATCTTGGTTTTCCTTCTTTTAAAAAATAAATATTTCCATGTACAACAGTGTGGGGTCATATTCATTTCCATTTCCATTCATTCCATCTTGCTCACATGATCCATCACCTTGAGTTTGGTATGCTCACCCAGAAGATCTGGATCCTTGCAATGATATCACAATCATTCATCCCCAGATGGAGCCAATGTTAGAACTGTAAAAAAATGAAAATTTTATAGTTATTTATACACATGAGTTTATAAAATGGTCCTCACCATAAACACAAAAATATTATTTTCATAACATTTTGCCCATATCTTGTCATGTGGTCCTGTAGAATCCATCTAGTCCTAAATATTTTACAATATAATTCATATCGGCAAGAGATGGTAAGGGTCTCCCAAATCCATAAAGCATCCTTACTAATGTGTATCTTTTGCAGTCTATCGGCAAGAGTGCAGGAATGTCATACCGAATATTTCATCTGAAAGCGCCTATCGGCAGGACACAATTCATTGTCTTGGTGACATAAAGATCATATCAGCAAAAAAGTTACCATCATAATGAGTCACAACGAAATCATATATGTCTTACTGACCAGTGCACAAGGAAACATTTCAGCAAAACTAAAATTCATCAGAGTGAAGTCTTACCGAAAGCATCAGGTCTTGCTGACAAAGCACAAAGGGATTCTATGAAAGGACTATCGGGATGAAGTCATGTAGTCCTACCGACTCATAAGTCACACCAATAAAGATATACATTGGTGAGGTTATCGGCATAATTTCCTTCGATTATTAAAGTCATACCGATGAGGTGCTTCGGGAAGAGTCTCACCGAAGAGAGCATATTGGAATAACAATTTCGTCTAACAATTAGCATTGGTAGGAGTCTTTTCGAATTTCAATGTCTTACCAATAGAACTTACTTCATCGGTGAGACTAATTTCATCGGCGAGAAATATGAAAGTCACGCCAAAGTATGGTTTCATCAGTGAGAAATATGAAAGTCATGCCGAAGTATGGTTTCATCGGTGAAAATGTGATTGTCTCAGCGACCAGAAAAATACCACAAGGTGTATCTTGGTAAGACACAATGTAATCTATGGAACATCTCCCCGACTCAGAATTGTCACAACGATACATAAGACTAAAGCGATAACTAACAATGAGACCCCAAATGTCGATGAGACTTTGGGACATTAGAGCGATGTACAGTTTTTAATAATCGGTGAGACCTCGAAGTTTCAGGGAGACTTCAGGATGTTTCGGCAAAAGGATGTTGAGAGAAAATGACCGCCTAGAATATTTGGTAGGTATTACGATGAAGTCAACCAAGATGCTTACTCAAGGTGAAAGCTCTCAATCAAGAGATCATTGGGAAGGATCAAGTGCTTACTCCCAAGGAAAACATGATGCAATTGTAGCAATAATCAAGAAAAGGCAGGACAGTTTAACATCTTGGTTGAATAAACTTTGGGGAAAATATTCACATACCCTTGTTGCATTAAAAGAACATAAAAGGATGGATGGACGGATTATGGAGAAGTTTCGAGAAACAAACCAGAGAGATGTTTCTAACAGTGCAGCAATTGAAGCTGTAAATCATATTATAAATAAACATCAAAATTTCTATGAAGAATTCCAAGGGGATGAACAGGGATTGATAAATTCCACCAAGAAAACATTGATTACATTCTCTGATGATAAAGGGGAACTTAAAGAAATGACCAGATGGAAAGGTGAGAGTGAGTCAATACTAAATGAAATCCTAAAGATAGCTACTACAGAGGACACAACGTTGGAGGAGGTGAGCGAGCAGAATGAGATCATAAAGATGGAGATCACAATCTGGAACGCAGTTGGAGATGCAGATACATACGAGCGCCGGGATTATTTGGATCACCTTTCTAAAACTCATTTATGGCTAAATAGATCTTGATTATCTTTTAATATGTTTGTTATGTAAACATATGACATTTCTGAAAGGACGTGTCCTTTCGAGTATTTGATGTATAAATACCTGTTTTGGTAGCGAAACAGGAAGATAGATAGAATTTCAGAGATTGAAGATAGAATAGGAAAATACAATAGAATACAATGTTTTACGAATATGAGACTATGATGTACGCTTAATATTTTGTAGATATCAATGGAAATTAGTTAATGTGGTGCAATATTTCTGGTATTAGTTGTTTATTTGTGTTCATTGAAAGTATTATTGAAGTTGTCTCCAAGTTGGTGTTTTCTGGTTATTTAAATTGATATAACAAGTTTGTATTCAGTTTATCAGCACACATTTGTTGTATATGTATGGTCAATTGATTGATTCTTTTAAGTAAAGATTAAATCCTTTTAGTTGATCATAGTAATTAGAGAACGCCATTTGGATCAGTAAGGAGAACTTGGTATTCATAACCTAGCATGTTTATACAAGTTATAAACTAAATTATATGTTGAACAACTTGAATATTTTCCAAAAAGAAGTACTCATTTTAGATTTCTCTTGACTCCGCATACCTAATAAGGGACTAGTCTCTACATTTTCATCATTTGATTTCATTCATTTTTTACATCTGTTAATTGAACATATTGGGTTATAGTTTTAATATTTCTATACAATCTATACCAAATCAAGCTTCATTTTTCCACTCCCATCTACCATTGTGGGAAAAACATTTTTAAAAGAGATAAGCACAAGTCAAGTCTGCCCCATTCATATAGGTACACCTACCTAGGTCTAGCAGTATCTGAAGAGTAGAAGGTCTAAGCCATTTGACCTTGTTTGTTACCCTAAAACGTATCAAGAGATTGGAAACCTCTTGAGGCATTTCGCCTGCATTTTTGAGAGCTAACAGTCTCTTCACAAATGTTTGATCCTTCTCCAAAAAAGAAAAACATGAAGTAAAAATATCAAGGGGTTTTCCCAATGACTTCTATAGAATCAAATGCGGATCAAATTATAGACACAAAGATTGGACTTGTGGATATATTTTAATTCTTGGAAATAATCAACTAGTAACCTATTTCTTCAAACTTGCAATGTGTTCTTGACATTGGTATTCGTTTGGTTTCTTCCTTTCATGTATCAACTCAAAATCTAGAATTTGTGTTAACAAAAACTACCCATTTTAATAAGGAGAGTAAGAATATCATAGATGCTGATGGAAAGGTAGTCATAAGGTTAGATGAAAAAATATTTGATGAGATTTTCAAGTGCCTTGATATTGATGACTATGCTAATATTACCATGGAGGCAACACAAAATCATTATGACAATAATTTAGATAAGTGCAAGAAAATTATCAACACTTGGTGGCTTAAGACTACCAAGACAAATATTGCAAGATGGCCAAAGAACATCCACTAAAGTGAGTTCATCGAGGAAGTGAATGATTTGATAAGTCTTCTTAGCAGAGTTAAAGGAATTCTAACATCCAACACTTTTTAGGAATAGATGTATCAATATATATATGTTATAAGGTAAGGTCAATAGAAAATATTTTGGGGAAAGCAGATCAAAGATGTAATTTGTGAACAACTTTCCAAAGTATCATCCTCTTTGAGGTTTTACATGACTTCATATGTAATATATGCTATTGCCTCTATGAGGAATTTTCCAAGCTTGTCTTCAGAAGGTGACATAAGAAAGGTTCTCGTATATAAATATTATATGCAACTAACTTTGAAACATAACATGGATCATTTCAATAGATTAAATGATGCTTTCTTCTATTCTTTCATTTGCATGTTTGAAAAGGAACTTGAGAAGAAAAGTGTTTTAGATGAATTTTGGGAGCTAGTGAGGAAGATTGGATGTATGTTCTTGCAATTTCCCACCATCACATACATAAGGGTTGGTTGGTTTGATGAATATCCATACATGTTTCCAAAATATTTAAGTGATAAAATTATATTAATGGAGTTATGCAGGAATATTATGGTTGTACATAGAAAGTAGGTAGAATCACATAAATTTGGTTTTAAGTTTCCTATAACTATTTGTAGCTATTCTATAACTACTTCTTTGAGAGCCAAAGACATGAAAATCAAAATGCAATGGGGAACCATGAAGAAATATAGGAGAATGAATTATTTTGATTGATGTGGGATGAAATATAGGCTTAAGAAGAGCTACAGTCATGTGGACAAGATTGAGGACATATGGGTTGAATATTGGTGTGATGAAGATGGAAGGAAGCTAGACTTCAGTTGGCTTACCTTGGAACAAAATAGGAATCTAGAACTTGCTAATGTTCCTAAGGATATGGAGAATGAAGATGACATTGTAGATCCTACATATGAGGAAAACAAAATTGTTGATACTCACCTTCCTCTAATCCAATGGTCACAAAAGGAGATGATTCCATAAGGGAAATGTTCCAACATACTCTTGCAAACACCCATAATTGGCTACAAGATAGAGGGATAAAGTTAAAGTTTTTGAGAACAGGATCAGAGGAAGAGGATACTGAAGGGCCTATGGGTAGAAAGGGAGAATTAAGAAAAAAAATAAAGATGATGCTCCTAGTACTAGTAAGAATCTTGCTAAATTTAACTTCAAAATAAAATGACTAAAGACAAGGATGAAGAGGAGGTATCAACTCAAGTGGAAGAACGAGAGGAATAAATTGCAGCCAAAGAATCACAAGAATCTCTTGGCACTTCTCAGCCAGAGTCACCTCATGGAAAATCTCCCTCCTCTTCCCCTATAGTTTCTGTAATGAAAATTCCTACTCCTATTGTTTCAAGTGTATAGTCTTTACCTATTGTTTCCACTATTCCTAATACTCATATTGTGTTTGTACAATAAATTCATTCATCACCCACTAGTGGGTCAATATTTGAAAGTCCTTCTGCTAACATTGAGAATATGTTTAGTTCTTCTTTCTCTTTTCCCAATCTATTTGATGTAACCTCACCAATTATCGACACATTTACCCAAACTAACTTTGATAAGTTCATTTCTACTTCTACACCTTGAGTATCAAGTGTTGAGATCCCTACTATAGTCCTCACTCAAACTCCACTAATTTTGACTACCACTATCATAGGGTCAACCTATGCATCAAAAACATTGGTATCAGGAATAGAAGGAGGTTCTTCCACTCTTCCTCCTTCATTGAAATCATAGACACCACAAAGGAAGAAACAAGTCATCTCTCCAAACGACTTTAATTTTTCCCAACTTGTTCTAGCAAAGACTAAAATAGTGAAGAAGGCCAAGACACTTTCTAGGGTACATATTGACAAGTTAGGTAACAAGTATATCAAAGTAGAAAAACCACCATTAGACAAAGTTGTTGAAGAAATCCAAGGGTTAGAATATGTGATCACAAGAATTGAACTTGGTAACCAAACACATGAAATTTCCAAGGAGGACATGCAAGTAGAATTGGCTTCATTTATCAAGAGATGTGACAAGGATAAGATTATCAAGGATCAACTCAAGCTAAAGGTGTAACATATCACTTATGTCTAATTGAAGATAAGTCAATCTTCTAATTCCATTGAACCTATTACTACATGTATGGCTGATGTTGTAATCCAGAAAGACAAAAGGATGAGAGCACAAGGTAGAGTTGTTAGTGAATGGATAGACATAATAATTGAAAAAGGAACTCAATTGATGAAGTCTTCCATTGAGTTGATCAATAATATAGAAAATGTTAAGTCATAATTAAATCAAACTCTTAATGTGTTGTCTCAGATTTTATATTTGGTAGAGAAGGATTTTGAGGCTTGGACCAAGTTGAGAGATTTCAAGTTGAAAGTGCTGGTTGAAAATGTGGTGATCCCCACAAGAAAGACATTCATTGAATACCGGGAAGTAATAAAACATAGAAGAGAATTCATCAATGAATTGATCAAAGATCTACAAGAATCCTGGAGATAAGCCTTGACAGAGGGTATGATATCATTATCAAGATAGGGGATCATTCATGCTAGATATTGGATGACAATCAAAAAATTCTTCTCATGGATGCAATTTTCCAAGAACTCACCTCACTAATTCATAGTCATATTGGATTAAATATTTTTTCATTAGCTTCCATTGATAAATTTTTGGATTTCCAAGTGATTTTGGATGATTTGAAAATGATATTAGATAAGCACATAAAATGACATATTAGCATAGAGGACTCCATCACATGATTTCTCACTATCTCCAGTTACACATTAGGGCCAAATGACACTGAAGTTCAAGCCAATTTGAAGAGATATGAATATTTTCTAGAGAACAATGCAGAAGAAGAAGAGAATATGCTTGTTGATACTTTTTTTATTTTTCAAGTTTTCCTTTATGTACTATGTAGTTTTTAAATGATATTTTACACTTCCATTGATAAATTAGTGAATTTCCAAGTTATTTTGGATGATTTGAAAATGATATTGGATAAGCACAAAAAGAACATATTAGCATAGAAGACTCCATCACATGAGTTCTCGCTATCTCTAGTTACACATAAGGGCCAAATGACACTGAAGTTCAGACCACTTTGAAGAGATATAAAGATTTTCTAGAGAACAATGTAGAAGAAGAAGATAATGTTCTTATTGATACTTAGTTTATTTTTCAAGTTTTCCTTTATGTATTATGTAGTTTGTAAATGACATTCTACATGTCTCTTTGTAATATGCAATTACATGTAAAAAAAACACAATCCCAAATAAAATTTGACTATGTTTGTGAATAAGTGAAAGTAGTTGTAGATTTCCTATTTTTATTCTTGGCTTCTCTCTATAAATAACAAGGAGTTCTTTTGTAAATAATATCTTTTAGCTAATGAATTGAAACATTTCCAAATTGAAGCTCATGCATTGAAACCTTGTTTTCAAAGTGTAAATAAAATTTGATCAATAAAAAGAAGCAATTTGGCATCCAATCTTTGTCTTGCATCAAGCTTGTGGTGTATTGGGATTGTTTTTTCATCTTTCCTATTGAATTATATTGTATATGATTGAATCTTGGTGTGAAATCCAATATTCTAAGAGGTACTCTAAAACTGATTTTGTAGTCTTTGAGTTACATTATCATCTTTAGAATTTGTGTATATATTTTTTATTGGAAGTGATTTGAATACTTTTGGCTGCATCATTTACCACAATTTTTCTTCTCAAATCAATATAAGAAGCAACAAAATATTGTGTGATTTTGTTGGTTTTCTTGATATTAACATTTGTTGGTATCATTCTAGTTATTCTTTCATTTAGCTGAATTTGATATTGGTTATTATTGCTCCAACTAGTATTTTTTGGTTTTTTACATGTTGTAAACATCATATTATTACCATTGTAAGTTTGTAAGATAAAATATCTATTCTAAAATAAGAGAATAGGATGATATGGAAACAGCCCATGGATAGTAGTGTAAATAAGCTTAGTTAATTACAAGTTGTTTATAGTTAGCAATACGAAGGGAGCCTCTCCTTTCTGAGAGGAGATATTTCATCTCATCATACTATGGCTAATATAACCATGTTTTCATCAATTAGTTGATAACAAAATATTCACCCAACAATTTTTTGGCGACTCCATTGGAGATTTAAACACACAACCAAGAATCTCATGCCTTGGTTGAAATATAGCATCACCTTATTGTTTGTAATTTTTTATGTTATTTTTGATGTACATTTCTTATCAATTTTACACTTTGGTAGATCAAAGTTATACATGTGGTAGAAGGGCTCAATGACTCATTGATCCTACGTTTGAATTGTTGCAAGAGCATAACTTTGATATTTTTTATACACATATGAGATCACCTCTTCAACATACAAGGAGTTTTCTTGCTACCAACATAAGATCTCCTATACCAAGTGAAGCTTCCAGTGCTCACAAGGAATTATATATCACATGAATTTAAAGTTTTTGGTGCAGGGGCACCCCATCCCTTAATGACAAATTGGAACTTTTGAAATTGCAAGGCCTAGTCTTCAAATAAGTCTGTGTCAAGTTTTTGTTTTATTGGGTTATTTTATCATAAATAAGGTTATAAATATCATTATGTTATGTAAGTGAGTATTTAGGAGGGGCAAAATATAAAGGTTGTCAACTTGTAAACTTGCAATGTAATAGGATAATAACAATTAAAAAGTTGTTAAAGGGAAGTTATGTATTTTGGAGGAGTTGGTTCAGATTTGAAAATGGATGTAAGGCCTCTTAAATTCTCAAAGAAGGTTTGAAGAAACATTGTAGTAAATTTTCAAGAAGCATTACCACATTTCCTTGTACAAATCGCTGCCTTTCATTGTTTTCCTGAACTTTGCAGGTTGTGTACAAAATAGTACGGATTTGTAATGACTTAAATTTTTTTGTTTCATGTATATATATGTCTTACCTTTCCATTTAATTCATTTTGAAGGTTTAAAATTAATTTTGGAGGGAGCATTCAAATATTTTTTGAAACTTCTCATGTAAGGCAGAAAAGGCACTATTTGGGAGTTAATTTAATGGCATAAGCCTTCCACCTACTTTCAATGTTATTTCTTAGTGGTAAGGAAACCTACTATGGTAGGGAAATGTTTTTTAATGTTTTAGATGTATAAAGGAAACCATTTAGGAGGTTGGGAATGCTGCCCTAGGGTAGACTGAGTGCATTTTCATATGGAACAGGGGTGTCCATGAAAGTTTGTAAAGAAATAGTAAAATAAATGATATTGTGATATTTTTGTGAGTTTATGCAGGGTGTATCCATGATGTTTGATGCATTTTCTATGCTTCCGGAAGCTGAGAGATATGAGATTCATTAAAACCCCAAGTTAATGCATGATAAAGGAGGGTTTCATAGAACAGTGATAAAGAGGCATTGAAACTAAAAATAAATTGTGGAATTTGATGTTTTGACATACAAAAAATATCTTTCCAATGAGTTCTTGTGAAGACTAGTGGTTTAGAATAGGCCTCCTTTGTAAAACTAGGCTAATTAGTGTCCTAAAAATAGGGCAATTTGGTGGTTTTCCAATATTTTGTCAAAGAACTCTCTTTGAATTTGTGGGAAAATTGTCTTAAGTCTTGTTGGAAGTCTTTGAAGGCATTGGTTAGGTATTTATACTACCTTCTCTAAAAGATGTCCCAATTTGTTACTCTTTGAAGGCTAG
Organism: Sequoia sempervirens; assembly: GCA_007258455.2. Lineage (NCBI taxonomy): Eukaryota > Viridiplantae > Streptophyta > Pinopsida > Cupressales > Cupressaceae > Sequoia > Sequoia sempervirens. The sequence continues at coordinate 41,604,257 of VDFB02000015.1, forward strand.
TAGCCTCTATGGTGCCTCAAGGGCAGTTTGGGTGATTGCTAGTTGAAGAATTGATGAATTGTTGAAATCTGATCAGTCTTGAGTTTGATATAAGTTTCCCCACCTTTCTCTACATCATAGTAGTATCAGAGCATCACAGAGTATATTTTTTTACATTTTGCAGGTCGTGAAGAGCAAGGAAGAAGTGAAGAGTTTAGTATTCAAAGATTCCTGCAAAGAACAAAGATATGGCTAAAGAGATGGAGGAGATGAAAGAAAGACATGCTAGATGAATTAGAGAGTTGGAGGAAAGAATCATAGACTTGGAGACAAACAAAATAATGGATTTGGAAGAGAGTGAGTCAGATGAAGAGGAATATGATGAGTTTGAAGACATGGAAGAAGAACTTGACCCAGAGGATCAAAGAATTGTAAAATTGGTGAAGGAAGTTAGGAATGACAAGCCTAAGGTAAAGGTTGATGTTCAAAAGTATGGTGGAAGTATAAATGATGAAGAATTCCTTGATTGGATTGTTGCATTAGATAACCATTTTGAATGTGATAAGGTTCTTGAGGAGAAAAGAGTGAAGATTGCAAATACAAAGTTGTAGGGCCATGCTTTGGTATGGTGGGACTACTTTCAATCAAAGAGGAGGAAGCAAGGAAAGTCTAAAATCACCTCATGGGACAAGATGGTATCAAAACTCAAAGGTAAATTCTTACCCAAGGATCATCAAGTTCAAATGTTTAAGAAATTACAAAGCTTAAGGAAAAAAGAAATGGACATTAATTCTTCTACTGAGGAATTTTATAAATTAAGTTTGAGGTCTAGTCATCATGAGAATGAAGATGAAAAAGTTGCTAGATATATCAGTGGTTTGAGATTAAACATACAAGATGAATTGGTTTTGGCTAACCCTAGGAATGTAGAGGAATATTATCAAATGGTAATTAGGGTGGAGGAGAAAATGAAGAGAATACAAGATAAATCAGCTAGGGGCAGAGGTAATGCATCAAGAGGAAGAGGATCTATGCCTCATCCAAATCCAAACAATGACAATCAAGAAGATGCCATGAAAGGACAAGAGAAATCTGATTTCAAAGGTGAATGGAGAGGCACAAGGGGTAAATTTGGAGGAGGTAGGAGTTCCAATGTGTTTTTAGGTAGATATTACACTTGTAATTAATTTTTCCATCCATCCTACAAGTGTCTTGAGAAGATTGGTGCTTCATCAAGTGGAAGTAAAGGTGCTTCATCAAGTGGAAGTAAAGGTGATAAAAGAGTTCAACTTGTGCAAGAGGATGAAGAGGAGAGCACTGGTTCATCAAGCCATCCTGCAAACCCTAAAGTTGGAGAAGCTTTGATGTTGCACAAAAAAAATTTGAACACTTCCAAAGAAGCAGAACCATTGCACAGGAAGAGGCTATTCAAAACCACTTACAAGAGAAAGGGAAAGGTATGTATAATTGTGGTTGATTTTGGCTCAACTAAAAAATATGGTGTCATGTGAAATGGTGGACAAGTTAAACTTGAAAAGGATTCCTTGTGAGTTTCCTTACAAAGTATCTTGGCTAAGTGATGGTCAATCTTTGTTAGTGAATGAGAAGGCTATTGTAGATTTTCAGATTGGGGAATATAAATATAGTGTTGTTTGTGACATTCTTCCACTAGACTATTGCCATATACTCCTAGGAAGACCTTGGCAATATGATAGGTGTGCCATGTATTATGGAAGAGAAAATGAGTACACTATAATGAAGGATGGTCATAAGTTTTTCTTGACTCCACTTGTAGAGGATGTGAAAGGTAAAGCTAAGGTTATCAAGTGTGGTAGGAAGGATTTGATAAAGGTTGTAGAAGAAAACAAGATTCCTGATATTGTAATCAGGTCTAGGACTAAGAACACAGGTGCAACAGGGGTAAAGTCTAATTTAATAGTAAGTTTGAAGGATAAAGTGCTAATAGGAACCATTAGGTGTCCTATAGTCAAGAGTGGGATGGTGAAATCACATCAAACCACAAGAACATAGGTTAAAGCATCTGATAGGAATGTGAGTATAGTGGTTAAGGAACATGTAGGTCCAAGGACAAAGAATGTTGATAAGGCAGTAAGCTCTAAGATAGGGGTAAAGAGACATAATGGACATAGTGATCCAAGTAGGTTCAAGCAAGAGAAAGAGTCAAAAATGAAAGAGATGTATGGAACTACTCATGACCCTTGTTTGTTTGTAGTTGTAAACAGAGAATTGACTTTAGGTTTTGATCAGGAAATGGCACAAAGACCACTGACAAGTGAGAGAAAATGGTGCAACACTTTTAAGTGTAGGGCAGAGTATAAGGACAGAGTAGCATGGAGCACAGAGCAACATGGGTCAATGGAAATGGCCTATGGATCAATGGTGTCCTACTCAAACTTTGGCATGGTGGTATCAACCCCAATTCATGGGGCATGAATTTTTTTTAGGGGGATTGTATGGTGCAGGGGCACCCCAACCCTTAATGACAAATTGGAAGTTTTGAAATTGCAAGGCCTAGTCTTCAAATAGGTCTATGTCAATTTTTGGTTTTCTTGGGTTATTTTGTCCTAAATAAGGTCATAAAGACCATTATGTTGTGTAAGTGAGTCTTTAGGAGGGGAAAAATATAAAGGTTGTCAACTTGTAAACTTGCAATGTAATAGGCTAATAACATTAAAAAAAAAATTAAAGGGAAGTTATGTATGTTGGAGGAGTTGGTTGAGATTTGAAAATGTATGTAAGGCCTCTTCAAGGATCGAAGAAGGTTTGAAGAAACATTGTAGTAAATTTTCAAGAAGCATTACCACGTTTCCTTGTATAAATCTTTATCTTTCACTATTTTCCTAAAATTTGCAAGTTGTGTACAAAATAGTACGGATTTGTAATGACCTAAAATTTTTAGTTTCATGTAGATATATGTCTCACCTTTCCATTGAATTAATTCTAAAGGTTTAACATTAATTTTGGAGGGAGCATTCAAAGATTTTTTGACACTGCCTATGTAAGGCAGAAAAGGCACTATTTCGGAGTTAATTTAATGGCATAAGCCTTCCACCTACTATCAATGTTGTTTCTCGGTGGTAAGGCAACCTACTATGGTAGGGAAACCATTTAAGAGGTTGGGAATGCTACCCTAGGGTAGACTGAGTGCATTTTCATGCAAAACAAAGGTGTCCATGAAAGTTTGTAAAGAAAAAGTAAAGGAAATGATATTGTGATATATTTTGTGAGTTTATGTAGGGTGTATCCATGATGTTTGATGCATTTTCTATGCTTTTGGAAGCCGAGAGATATGAGATTCATTAAAACCCTAGGTTAATGCATGATGAAGGAGGGTTTCATAGAACAGTGATAAAGAGGCCTTTAAACTGAAAATAAATTATGGAATTTGATGTTTTGACATACAAAAATGACTTTCCAATGAGTTCTTATGAAGACTAGTGGTTTAGAATAGGCCTCCTTTGTAAAACTAGGCTAATTAGTATCCTAAAAACAAGGCAGTATGGTGGTTTTCCAATATTTTTTCAAAGAACTCTCTTTGAATCTGTGGGAATGTTGTCTTCAATCTTGTTGGAAGTATTTGAATGCATTGGTTAGGCCTTTAGATGGCCTTCTCTAAAAGATGTCCCAATTTGTTACTCTTTGAAGGCTAGTAGCCTCTATGGTGTCTTAAGGGTAGTTTGGGTGATTGTGAGTTCAAGAATTGATGAATTGTTGAAATTTGACTAGTCTTGAGTCTGATGTAAGTTTCTCCACCTTGCTCTGCATCAGGTTTGTTAGTCTTTCATTCAACTCAGGCAAAATTGTTGCTTAAGGTCTATGGGGAAATGATTTTGGTCCTTTGAATTTGACACCGCCGTCACATGAACTCCCACATGGTTCACAAGAGAAATTTCCCAAGTTCTAGAGGGATGGAAAACAACATCTAGATGGGAACATTTCCACATTTTAAATTTCATGTAGAGTTCTTGGAGTAGAACATGAAGATGCATTTGTGAGGTGTTACCAATTTTTCACAACTCAAATTGGCATAGCTGATTAAATTAAGTCTATTTTAAGGTGAAATTTTTTTAGTTCACTTCTGCATTTGCTTAAACCATTGCATGTGTTGGATTTTAAAATAATTTTTCAATTAAAATGTGCAATGTGTTTTCAGTAAAAGAGAGCATTCAGTTTTCCATTTAATGTTTACAGCATAGAAAAGATTGCATGAGATAGAAATAATAGTGCTATCATTTTGTATTGATTTATCTATTCCATAATGATACATACGTTTTTTGCAAAAGAGATATACAAAATTGAACAAGAGTGCATAAAATGTTGTTTTTCATATTCATTGGAAAGAAAAGATAGATCAAATGTCCCACACAAGCCATGGGAATAGCTAAGTCAACATAACACAAGGAATGTACTATGCAAATGAAGATAAAGGAAGGAAAGAAACACATAAGAGGAAACATAGCCATCATTGCCTGAGGTGTCTTCAAGTTGTCCTTCGTTTTTCCTTATCCTTGCTTGCTCTTGGTCTCCAAGTGAACCTGCAGATGATTCAAAAAAAAAATTTAGAGCTTCGGTTATGAATCATCCTATATGATCTAGTGAACAACAATATAGTACATTGCTTGTGGTGCATTGAATCAGTTGAACAAATATTAGAAGAATGCAAGAGAGCACAAAAAAATGGCATATCATTAGGAGCATTAAACCTCATTGTTTTTTAACTAACATGTTTTTTCACTATGCAGGTATAGGAGAAATCATGTTGCTGATCTATTTTGAAGACATAATAGCATGTGGTGTAAAAATGGGCTCCCATAAGGGTTGAGCCTAACATGCTACCCCTTGACTTCATGAGGAGTTTTGAGAAAGGAAATACATTCATAGTGTTTGAAATGAAACATCCAAATAAAGGAGAAGCTCAAAAGGAAAAACAAGAGAGGTTGATTCATTGCCCATGCATGATAATCAGATTCAGAAATGCAAGAAAAAAAGAAGATCATAGATGAGCAAGGAATATTTCTTGAATTCTCAAAAATATATAGAACATAAATTAATTGCACTATCATTCATTAGATATTTTTGTTTCCATAAAAATATGTCATGTACAAGTGCTATTACAACATAATATTGCTGCCATGTTTTGTAAACATGTTCACATTGATAGGGCAGCAAGTGATTCTGTTCCATAAATTGTGATAGTGAACAGGCATACACAGTTCAGGTCTACAGTCATAAGTAGTAACTAAAGCAATTAGAGAAGCTTTAAGGCATCATCACCAAAGTGTTTTATATTTCTAAACCTTCTATGCATTGTGGATCATGATTCATATCAACTATAGCTGCTCAAGGGAAGATAAAAATGAATGAAGAGTGCAAAGAGACTTTGGTTCTGTCAATAAATGGAAGTAAAAAATAGCTACAAAGGAACTATTGAAGTCATAGCATGAAATGAAAAAGACCATTATTGAATTTTGGTGCAATGAATTCTAAAGGAGACATTTTTTTCACATGGAACAACATTATGGAAGTAAAATGGAGCATAGAATTCAAGTTTTGTTTCAGCATTATGATGCCACGGTCATGAAGCAAAGCTTCATTGTATTGGTTTATGCTCACAAGATGAATGAAATAGTGGTAAGTGTTGTGTGTTCTCACAACACACCCCAAGACTGTAAGACTTGGGGACCCAAGTGAAAAATAATAACACTTATGCTAGGAGCTAGCAAGTTGAAAATATCACCAGAAGTGAAAAGTAAAGAGAAAACTTTAATCAAAGAGTACTTTGTAATGTAAGTGTTTTAGGTACCGAATATCAGAAACCAAAAATGTTTGAAAGATAAAAGGTGGTGTGAATATAAGTAGATTTTTTTGATCAAATATTTGGAGTCTGGTAAAATGGAAGTTCTAGTAAAACTAGAGTCCATGAAAAGTTCATGGGTAAAGCTGAATACCAGGTAATGGGTACCAGGAAACGATTTGAATTGAATTTTGTTTGAAATCTTAGGGTTATCTAATGATTTTGATTGCCCGGTAATCTGCTATATGTAAGAAGATAATTATGCAAGGATTTATGATTTCCTAGAAAGCATTTTATTTATGAGATTTATGTACTAACATTTGAATAATGGTTTTATTTACATGAGATGTTTATAAATGTTTTTCTTTAAAAGGGATTTAATGTGTGGAATTTGTGATTGTAGGAGATGTAGATTGTGATGCTAATTTTGAGTATGGATGTTCAGGAAAATCATATTTTTGAACAAATCCGATGGTGTTGCTAGGTTCAATGATGCACTTTAAAAGCTCATGCTGGATTAGAGTTTGTTGTAAAGATGTGCAAGATACTAGGATCCCGGGACACTGGAGTTCAAGCATGCAGCAAAGAAGTGTACCTATTCCAGGGGTGACTCATTCCTGGAATGTTCAAATTGAGGAAGAACCTAAAGTATACGGGAAAAAATTCCACCTGATCACTCTGATTTTGTGGGAAGTTCCTACATTTTGTTTGAGTAGATTGTTTTTGTTCCAAGAAGGAACCCTGATGATTAAAGATTAGAACCTGAAGAGCTTCAATGTGCAATTAGAGTTGAACTTCATTGACTTCAATTGAAATTATCTTATCAGTCACTATATTCTACATGCCTTGATGTGATTGGTCCCTTGGATTTCCTCTCATGTATTTGTCTTATCCTATATGTTCCTTGTGTTCTATAAAAGGATAGAGGATCTTTTTTTTAAGTTAAGTTCATAATTTGTGGATGTAGGAAGAGCCAAAACTTCTTTAAGTTTTGTTATTTTTTCCTATTTTCTAAATCATTCCAATGTAAAACTTTTTATGCACGTAGACATTGATTAATATCAGAGCCAATTAGATAGCTACCTATCTCATGAATCTTTTGTAGCTAGTTTTGTTAGTTCAACTGAACAAGATAGCGTGTTGTGCCATTTAAGGGTGTATGCAAAAATTGCTTAGTGTCCAAACTAAAAACCCTCTCTTTAAAAGCTCACACTATTTAATATGTAGCTATGAAACAATCTAGTGAAGTATAAAGTAGTTTGCTATATTTTAGTTAATTCTTTGGGGCATGCATGGAGAATAACCTGGAGAAATTTTTAATTTTCAATATTTTTCATGCTTTATTTTAGAATAGATGTTTAAATTCCTTGAAAATGTTCCAAAAAATAAGTGAATGGATGGAAATTTATTGAAAATATTTCATTTTCTATGAAATTGTTGAATTCTTAATGTTAAATATACTTAAGTGGTAGCAAAGAAACTATTGATGTTCATGAAATATTATTTCAAATCTTTTTATTTCATGATGTTATTTTTATGAATGGATTATAAATCTTGTGTAAAACACTTATGATTCTTAATGAAACCGAAGGTAACTATATTCCCTTTGAGATTAACAACAATATCATATATACTTGAGAGCAAACCTAGTGCAATCAAGACCTGATTATCAGAGAATTGGGATTGAACCGAGCCAATCTTTTCTTGTTAAAGCAAAATACCCTTTAGATTTTCTTTGTTCCATTTATTTCAAGAAGGATAGGCTCTTTTCATTTTATCTGTGAAGAATTTATTTTCCCTATTGTTGTGAGTAAAATCATAGTCAATAGGAACTAGCACTAGAAGGAAGGCCCTTATCTTTGAATTTTAGGCCTATCTTTGAATTTTGTATTAGTTCTGAGTTTTGGATGGAAGCTTGTAAAGTGAAATTAAGTGCAAGTTAGTTTTTCAATATGGAAGTTGAGAAACTTTGGAAAAACTTTAACTGGAGGTTACATCCTTTTAGTTTATTCACCTTTGGTAGAGTCATCAAGTGTAGAATTCATGATACAACTGATCACGTTTAATTTGAGTGTGAAATGTTTTTAAATAGGGTAAACTTGGCCATGTGTAAAGTGATTATGTTAACAGAAGAAGTTTTAACTACCAGAAGAAAAGAACCATTAGTGAGAAAAATGTTTAACCCTAGTGGAATTGGATACATTAGAAAATTAACTGATACATCAAGATAGTTTGAAAACTGCAATTATTATAAAGAAAATCCTAACATTTTGTAGGAAAATAGGAAAGAATGCTGAGATTTAGAGACATCACATCAGAAACGAGGAAACGGTATTGATTAGTCATCATTTTCCTTATACGTGGAAAATGCAAATGAGGAAAAGGAGTGGGAAAATAGAGTGGGAGAAGCATGTATTTTGTTCCAAGTTGAAAATTCACAAGTTAAAAATAGAAATTTCCCTGATTTTATACAAGATACAGAGTATCAAACTTTTACTTTTTCTCTCTCTGATAACAATATAAATTGTGATATATCTTGGTTGAACAAAGTGCAAAGTGAAGGCAGGACCAAAGACATGAAGATTTCATGAGGAGAAAGTCGAGAAATAGACACAACAGTTCATGGAAATGAACTAGGGCTGGAAGAAGGTAGATTATGGTCGCATCAAATGAAGTGTGTGCAATCGACCTTTAATGAGGTCATTTTCATATATATGAGACAAGTCATTGGTAAGTACACCTTTGAATTTATAATTATTAAACGCAAAAAATTTAAGATAATTCATTGTTATAGTAGTGTGGCTGAAATTTTTATGAATGAATTTATAGATAAACCTACTATAATTCATACCAAAACAACAATGGAAATAGTCATAGAAATTAAAATAAGTTGTTTTGTTAAGGTTAATTGCTTGTTAGATTAGAAGTTTAGTTAGTTAGGGTTAGTTTTCTTTTTGTAGGGTTTTTTGTGTTTTGTTCGCTTTTCTTTCTTTTTGTTTTTTTTCTTTTTTGTTAGGCCTCTGCATTAGAAAATTTTGCTTAACTTATCTTATGCATGAGAGTTAATTCAAACATATGTAAAATTGAACTATGAAATGAAAAATGATAAAACCATACATAGTGAAACACACTTTAAGATGTATTAAAAGCTATATATGTGTGTGTGTGTATCGCATATATACATGAGGTATCAAAATTCTTGCTTCAAAACATCAAAAAGCTAAAAAAGAGTGAGTAAGGCTGCAGGTAGTAGTAGCCATTCAATCAATATGGGACACCTCATCTATCAGTGACAAATACCCTATGTAGGAAAGTTCCCTGTGAACTTCAAAGTCACAAATATGGAGGTCAGTGAGGAAAGGCTAGAGTGGAACCACTTCCCCATGTTCTAGGAACTGAGGAATATCATCCATGGAAGGGATTTCGATTGTCAGGTGAACAATAGACAAAATAGTATCTAGATTCTCCAAATATTCAAGCATTACTATAAAATTGGCAACCGAATGAACATCTTCAACAGGTAGCCTAATATCCAAAAGTAATGCTACAAAATGAGAAGCCACATTAGAGTAAAAGAAAAATTAGTGGTTGGATTCCACATACTTTTCCCCAAGAACTAAGCACAAATTTGGTACAGTGAAACTAGAATTCCAAATGAAGAAAACCTTTTCAAGCCTTTGTGGTGTGATACTTCCTAGGAAAACATTTTGGGGGAGAGAGTAGCTTAAGAAAATTGGAGTATCCATGGCCTAGAAGCAAGAGAGAATAAATAGAGAAAAAATGCAGAACAAGAGAAGAAAGCTAAGAAAGAGTGGAGAATTCGAGAAGAAATGCAGAATTTATAGAAAGCCAAGAGGAAGTTGCGGTACATAGTTTCCTCAAGTGAAATCTTGGAAATCGTAAGCAAGGTAGCAACTAGACAATTATCTTCAGATCAAAATGTTAATTCAAATTAATTCTTTGCACATAGTTGGTGATAAATTGCTTCAAAATTGAGTAGTACGAAGATTTTGAATCAAGAAATTTTAATATTTCAAAGTAAGGGGTGGTCATTTCATATATTTCTTGAGTCGTATTAATTATGGAGGTGCTTATATGTATAGAATAGAAAGTGTAGATAGGTATAAATCCAAAGGTTTATATGTTGAGAATAACAATAAACTAATTAAATCCTAGCAAGCACCATGAATTAGAAACTAGAATGAAAATGTAAATAAATGAAAGACATGCAAACCAATTCTCAAACTAGACTTGATTGAACTCCATGGCTCTTCTCCACCTACATAAGAATGCAAGATTTTGAAGGTTGAATGTTGAAGGAATGTTGGTTGCTCAATTCTGTAGCATAACGACCTGATGAAGATGATAGATGACGATGGATGGAAGACAAAGAATGATTTTGACAGCATAAGGATGTCTGAAGAATTCGATCCAAATGGCCTGTGAAAGGTTAGATTTATAGGGTTTTTGAAGGAAAAAACTTAGTTGGTAAAGATCAACAGTTGAGATTCAGTCGGGTATGATGAACGGTAAGAGATGGATAAGTTGGAGAGAAAGATGGAAGGTAGAAAAAAAGAAGGAAGATGTTTCCTTCCCATAAAACCTCACTCAAAAATGAAGGCAACTTGCCATTTTTCAAGTTTAGTTATGAGTTGGTTTTGTAGTTGAAGATAATTCATTAATTAAATAATAAAATTATTTAATTTCATGTGACATGTGGTTTTGGAAGTTTCTAATTAAATATTGAAAAGTATTTAATTGTGTGAAATGTGGATAAGAAGTTTCTAATTAAATATTGAAAAATATTTAATTATGTGTGAGATGGCTTTTTAGAAGATTTTAAAGATGATTTCATGATTTTGGAAAAAAGAAGAATATTTAGAAGATTTAAGGATGATTTTATGATTTTGGAAAAAAGAAGAATATTTACTTTATTTAAAAGAAAGCAATGTGATTTTTTTAGAAGATTTAAAGATGATTTCATGATTTTGGAAAAAGGAAGAATATTTACTTTATTTAAAATAAAGCAATGTGATAATTAAATTAAATAAATTGTAAAGTTTATTTAATTTAATTAAGAAGAATTAGAAAAGTAATTAAATTAAATAAGTAATTAAACTTATTTAATTAAGATAGAAGAATTAGAAAATGAAAAATATAAATAAATAATTAAATTTATTTATATGTAGATTGAATTAGAGATCTAACTAAATAACTTGTATTTAATTAATTACCAGACTTATTATAATGTGACCATTTTTAGGTGTATACATTTTTCCCCTCTTTGAGATGATGTTCGAGATGATGAGATTTGTGTCGAGTAACATCATTTCAAAGAAGTTAAGGTATGGATAGAGGAGAATGGATAATGATAGAGAGATAGGATAATGGAATGATGATGCCCCCTCGAGAGGATAGGCGGGTTGAACAAACATGGGTAGGCTCTCGAAATGAAATGATAAAGGGAGGGATAAGACGAATGATGCAAGATAGGAAGTGGATGAAGGAAATGAATGATACGTTATGCTACAATGAGGGTGAGCAACCATGATGTTTGATATAGCACTAGACGTTATGCACCAAGATATAAGGACCAAGGTGATGATGTGCCTCGTGCCCCAGTGTAGTACAACCTTGTCTAGATGTATGAGGAAGTAGACTTAGAGCATTAAAGTCCTAATGCACAAAAGGTATGATGTGACCTTAGATGCAAACGATAGTGCAAAAAGCTACTCCAACATACACAAGATATGAATATTAGCTAGAATGGTATGGATTTAATACAAATGCAAGAAAAAAATGATAACACACACAAGAAAGCAAGCAAGCATGCACAAATGATACAAAAACAAACAAGGAATTGCCCCTATCAAGCTGTAAACCATTGATTGATTGATTGATTGATGATGATGATAGTGTTGTCATTGTGGGGAGGGACATATCCCTAGAGCAACACAAGGATGATGATAATTGATTGATTGATTGGTTGATTTGGTTTACGACAAGATTAGGATCAAGACCAAAGGATGTGATTGGATAATTTGATAAGATTGATTGACTTGATTGGTATGGATTAAGGATTGACTTGCATTTGGATTATTGCTTGGATTGATTTGATTGAGTTGATTGGATGCAATGGTTTTGATGAAGATGATTGATTTGGTTGAATGGTTGAATGATTAGATTGAGGTGATGGATTAAGCAGATGGAATTGGAAGAATTAATTGGATGGATTGATTTTATTGCATGAATTTTTTGTTGGATATTTTATTTTTTTGTATTTTTGGGGATATTATGATTTTTTTGTATTTTTGAAATGTTTTTATTTTTTTGGACTTATGAATTTTTTTTATTTTTTTTTGGATTTTTGAAATTTTTTGGAGGTGTCAAAGGATGAAAATTTGAGTAGCCTTTGTGCTAGATACCAATGACAAGGGGAAAACCAAGTCTAGGTGCAAGGAGATAAATGGGATTGATGGATGAAGGGGTGGGTGATGGGAAAAAGGCTCATGATATATGGATGGATGGTATGGATGTATTCATCATAAGAGAGCAAGGATGTGATCTCCAAAGACTATGTTGCATAGGAATAGCATGCCCCATTCTAGGTACAATACTTAGGATTTTTCATGACAAAGCTTATGACAATAGGATAATGATATGATTGGTTTAGAAGGATGAGGTATGTCAAGAGATACCCAAAACATGTTTCAAATTTCTTTCCCTATGTCTTCATCAAGATCAAAAGAAGAAGGGTGAATGAATGGACTCAATATGATAGGTATGTATGAATAGACTCAATATGATGGCTAAAGATGGCAGGTAAGATGGAAATGATATGACATGAAAATGATAGGTTGGATAGATAAGACATTGTTCCCCCAAGTGTAAGTGACATAGAAGATCAACCTACACATGACACCTGTTTGCTAGGTTTTCATCATGGTACTTATCCAGGGAACCTGTTTACCAGGTTTTCACCGTTGTATGAAGGGATTTCTCTTTACTTCTTTTTTTATGTTTTTTTTTTTTTTTGTTTATTTTGAATTTTTTCGATAGGAGAAGGGGAATATGGATGGGAGGGACTCAAGTGTCTAGTTCCATGAAAGGTGATAGTCCTACTAGATATGGATGTCATTGCCTGGACCATGTCAAATGTCATTATTCTCATAGATGTTGGTGAGGGATGACATGAAAGAGAAATGGAGTAGGTAGATAATGGATTATGGAGGAAAATAATGGATTATGATACAAATTATGTAGGGAAGATGATAGGGATTATATGGGAATTATGAAAAAGATGAATGGGGAGGCTTAGCCAAAAGCATGTACCATAGGAAGGCAATGGGGGAGATATGTAGGATAATGGGTGAAGGATGAGGGGATGGAGGTATGTGGAATTTTTGGGAAATGGAAGGGAACCATGACTAATGGTTGCACACACTATGATAAATGTTGAAGCTTTTGATGTGGATGGGGTGTAGGAAGCAATGGAGATGTTTTCTTAGGAGATGGTGGATGATGCGTTTTAGGTACCCACATAGACTTAGTATTTTTATGTCTCTTATTTTGCTTGTGGGTTTTAGGAATTTGAGATTTTTGAATAGAATGTGCATTTTGGATGGAAGGGGATGGTTGGGATTTTTGTAATGTAGATTCATCATTTGACTTGCTTTCTTTTTGCTTAGGTACCCAAACCAATTTAGTTTTGGACTTTACTTTTGGAGGTATGGGCTTATATAACTTTTTGGATGTATTTTTCTTTGACTTTTTGCATTGATGTCCTAAGGCATGAGAACCCTTAGGATTTTTTACTTTATAGGTAGAGGCATTGAAATTCTTGCTTTTGAATCCCATGGGTATGGTGGAATGGGTGGAAGCTTCATGTTTATACAATGTGTGCATTTTTTGGTCATGATTAGGAATGTTAGGGTATTTATGGATAAATTGATAAAAAGATTGGATGGTAAGGATATTAGGTGTTGGAAGTAATGGTGGTAAAGTGGATGGGGGGATATTAGGAGTTGGAAGCAATGGTGGCAGATTTGATGGTGGAAGGTGTATGGTCACATGCTTTTGACATTTGTAGGATGATGGAGGGGGATGGCAACATATGTTTTAGGGATACAATATGCTTTATGATGAAAGGAGGTGGACTTAGGATGGGTGGAGAAAGAACCAAAATCTTTAGGTTGTTTTCCTTGGGGTGTATGTCCAAGGCCATAAGAGCGTGGAGGGACTTTGACATGGATGGGCTCCAAATACCTAGTTCATGAAGGTCTAGACCTTTACCTTGGTGGTTCATGTTTTGGAGTGTGCAATGGACAATGGGAATAGGTGTAGGTGGAACACTAGACACAAGTTCCTTATTGGATGGAGAAAATGAAGCAAGGGAAGATAATGGTTGTTGTTGTGCTAAGGAGGAACATTCATGAATGAGGGTGGAAAGACCAATAGGATATGATGGAGGACCTACAATGGGGTCGATAGTGGGTGATGGGGGATCATTAGGATCTTGATTAGCATTGTGTTCACTTAGATCTAAGGTATTTGTTTGATCTTCTATGTGTGCTTCAAAGGCATATGTCTCATCAAGGGAAATGGATTTTGATGGATCATGGATAGGACTAGGTGGAGGTGAATTTGGAATATCTTTCTCATGGATGGGTATAGGATCAAGTTGCTCATGGATAGGCTCTTCATCATTATGGATATCATCTTGATCATAAAAATGATATAGATTATGGATAGGTTGGATGAAAATGATTTGATCTTGATTAGGACTAGGGCTTGATGTTTCCACATGCTTGGGAGTAGGATCTTGATATAACTCTTGGGTTGCTTGAATGGAAGTGGAAGGGGATTTCTCATGGAGAGACTTGACATGTTCTTGATGGTCAACAACATAGGAGCATGAAATAGGGTGACTTGGACTTATGAGGGGAGACTCTTGAATTGGATCAAGGGGTTGTGGATGACATGGTTGACTTGAAGGACTTGGCATGACGTTTGAGGACTCTTTTGTATGTTCAAGTATATGTGTTGAATGACATGGAGACAATTGATTCCTTGCTTGTAGCCCTTGGATCACATCCTTTATTGGTGGATGGGTGGATTTAGGTAATCCCATAAATTTATTTTTTATATATCTATATTCAGGGGTGTGTCTTGATTTAGAAAGTAAAGAGGCCAATGAATTAGGATTCGGCTGTGGTGGCTTATGGATAGGATTTTGATTGGATAGTGGTATGATATACTTAGATGGTGAATGACCTAGATTAGTGTTCCCATTGTCAATGGTTGCATTAGAACTTAAAGGCTCTTCATTTTGTTGCCCAGGTGGACTTAAAGTCACACATGTTTGTCGTGATGTGGCTTGATAGGTTGGTGTGGAATTATCCTGCAAAGAAGTGGATTGATTAGATTGGTATGAGGTGGAAGGGTGATAATAAATGGATAGGGGATGATGTGGTGGTTGTTGGATTTGACAAGTGGCCATGAGGTATTGGGAGTGATCTAGGAGGTGTTGGATTTGAGGTGACTTGTGTGCTTGAAATTTTTGTATTACGTCATGGACTTCGTGAATGATTTGTTGGGGAAAAGGTGTTTGAATTGTTTTAGCTTTGTCAAGCATGTTAACAACATCTTGTGCTAGGTCTTCCAATGTTTTCATGGTGTAAAATTTTGTTGATTGGATTAAAGAGATGATGATGATTAGGATATGATATGGAATGAAAAGATTGTATGATTTGGATGATGTGGCAAGTGTTTATTGGAAGTTTGACTTGGGAACTATCAAACATGATGTTTCACATGTAAACGCATGAACACACACACCAAACACAATGATAAATTTGTCTTTGAAGATTAGATGTTATGATTAAGAAAACACTTGAATACACAACAACAAACCCTATGACTGGTCAAGTGGGGTATGGCCAATTAGGTCTCAAGCTAGTTTACACAAGGTTGACTAAGGAATGATTTGAAATTAAAATCCTACCATACAACTGGGAGAAAGGGGTAACCCACCCTTCACCTTCACTTCCCAAAGGTATAAAATTCTTTGGGGCTTAGCCAAGAGTGACAAAATTTTAACTTCCAAACCAGCGTGTCTTTCGATTCACAATTCGATTGAGGTCATTCCCAAGGGTGATGGAATCCCTTAGCATGCCTCCTATGAAGGGTTTGACAAAAGCAAACCAATTGAGGTGCTTGTGATCACACAAGCACTTGATTCACACTCGCAGTTGTTATTTTACCCTTAAAAATGAAATGTGTGTAAAAAAATTCAAGAACTTGTTCTTTTTAACCCCAAATCAAGATGTGATGGAAGACAATGATTAATTTTAGACCCAATTTTTGAACTGTGATTGAAGAAAAAATTCATTTTAAGCCAATTTCAATTATGTGATCAAACAAGATTTGATTTTATGCCCCAAATTGAAATATGTGACAAACAAGATTAAGAGATTAAAAGTGGAATGTGTGCACCTGATTACTCACTTTCCAATTTTTTTTTGTGATTGATCCCAATGCTTTTCTAGCTCTGTATGATTCACCAACAAGTCACCAAGACAAAAAGGAACAAATTACAAATGTGCTGGAACAAAAGTCATATGCGCTGAAGAATATATGAGAATTTGAGAAATTTAAAATTTTCAAAGTTGATCAACACCTACACCATTGGATAGCTTACGAAATTCTACCCCATTTAAAAAAAAACATTGAAAAAGACCAAAAAATGACCAAGATACGACCATTTTAAGATTGACTAAAAAAATGTTGAAACAGTGATATATGCGCTAAAACAGAGGCCATATACGCTAAAACAAAGGCCATATGCGCTAAAAAAAAAGTCTTAGATGCACTTCAAAAACCCTCAGATGAGCTAAAAGAAGTCCTAGATGTGCTAAAAAAAAAAAAAATCAATTTTTTTAATGAAATGGACTGAGTATATGCATCATTTTGTTTCGTATATGCGCTGAAACAGTTTCTGGATGCGCCGAAATAGCTCTGAATGCACCGAAAGACCTGCAAAAGTGTATTTAAAATCCCTGGATGCACTACACAAACCCTCAGATGCGCTAAAATAGAATTTTTTTCTGAAAATCCGAATTCCAAAACGCGAAATCCTGTCAGAAAACCTGCAGATAAATATTAAAAATGGGGCAAGGCCCCACGGTGGGCGCCAAAATGTAGATAGGTATAAATCCAAAGGTTTATATGTTGAGAATAAAAATAAACTAATTAAATCCTATCAAGCACCATGAAGTACAAACTATAATGAAAATGTAAATAAATGAAAGACATGCAAACCAATTCTCAAACTAGACTTGATTGATATCCATGGCTCTTCTCCACCTACACAAGAATGCAAGATTTTGAAGGTTGATTGTTGAAGGAATGTTGGTTGCTCAATTCTGTAGCATAATGACCTGATGAAGATGATAAATGACGATGGATGGAAGACAAAAGAATGATTTTTACAGCATAAGGATGTCTGAAGAATTCAATCCAAATGGCCTGTGAAAGGTTAGATTTATAGAGTTTTTGAAGGAAAAAGCTTATTTGGCAAAGATCAACGGTTGAGATTCAGTCTGGTAAAATGAATGGTAAGAGATGGAGAAGTTGGAGAGAAAGATGGAAGGTAGAGAAAAAGAAGGAAGATGTTTCCTTCCCATAAAAACTTTCACTCAAAAATGAAGGCAACTTGCCATTTTTCAAGTTTAGTTATGAGTTGGTTTTGTAGTTGAAGATAATTCATTAATTAAATAATAAAATTATTTAATTTCATGTGACATGTAGTTTTGGAAGTTTCTAATTAAATATTGAAAAATATTTAATTATGTGTGAGATGGCTTTTTAGAAGATTTTAAAGATGATTTCATGATTTTGGAAAAAAGAAGAATATTTAGAAGATTTAAGGATGATTTTATGATTTTGGAAAAAAGAAGAATATTTACTTTATTTAAAATAAAGCAATGTGATTTTTTTAGAAGATTTAAAGATGATTTTATGATTTTGGAAAAAATAAAAATATTTACTTTATTTAAAATAAAGCAATGTGATAATTAAATTAAATAAATTGTAAAGTTTATTTAATTTAATTAAGAAGAATTAGAAAAGTGATTAAATTAAATAGGTAATTAAACTTATTTAATTAAGATAGAAGAATTAGAAAATGAACAATATAAATAAATAATTAAATTTATTTATATGTAGATTGAATTAGAGATTTAACTAAATAACTTGTATTTAATTAATTACCAGACTTATTATAATGTGACCATTTTTAGGTGTATACAAAAAGGAAAATGAAGTTGGTAAGGTAGTACATGTCATCACCCACATAAGTTGAAAGAAGTAATACGTGTGAAATAAGGCATGCGAATTTAATGCAGAATAATGTGATCGTGCTTTAATGTAATCATGACATTTCCAATCCATTAATGAGGTGCAACGCCATCAAATTGGGAGTGCTAGAAAAATATTTAGTAGTTTCCATAAAATTTAATCGGAATGGTGGTAACTAATATTTCTAAATTTAGATTTAAATTTTGTGATTAAATTTTTCATTGCTAAATTCTAATTTATGCATATTTTTTAATACATAGTGAGTCACAGTTAGCTAGGATTTGGCATAAAGTAGTAAAATTTAGCTGGAAATATGCACTAATAGGGAATTATTAAATGATTTTTTGGGAAATGGTGAATTGATGAAGGGATTGCATTGAATGAACAATCAAAAGGTAACCTTCACTATCACTATAATTCCCAACCTAATGGCGGGCTTCATTGCCTGCAAGTTGAAAAATGAGCTATCATTGAAATATCAAAAGTTGAAAATTGGCCATTACTGCAATATCTTAAAAAAAAATCAATTCTTTAGGCTATCCAAATAACTCTACTAGGGTTATAAATGCCTGGCTGGTAGTAGAACTATGTTTGGGGGGAATTACGGAGATACCCTTGTCAGGGCTATGGACACTTAATTGGTAGTAAGGCTCTATCCCTAGTTGGCTTTGGAAGATTACTATATTATGTAGTTCAATGTCAATGAACTAATTCTTTTCACTAAGTTCCAAAAAACTGCAATTAATCAGAGCACACATGGATGTTTCTAGTTGAGTTTTACTTTTTTATGCTAGAATCTATGTAAACGTGAAAGTTATTGTTTTAAAATATGTATAAATTATAATTTAAATCTAGTGATTCAATTTCAAGTTTGGTTTAAATTTGGTCTTATTGGTTGCAAGTTTTTGTGTGTTCTCACAACATGCCCCAAGACTATAGGACATGGGGACCCAAGTGAAAAATAATAACTCTTATGGCAAGAGCTAGCAAGTTGAAAAGATCATAGGAAGTGAAAATTAAAGAGAAATCTTTAATTAGAGAGTACTTCATAATGTAAGTCTTTCGGGTATTGGATACTAGAAACTAGAAACATTTGAAAGGTAAAAGGTGGTGCAAATATAAGCAGAGTGTTTTGGTTTGATATTTGGAGTTCTATAAAATGGAAGTTTCGGTAAAACCGAAATTTGGGGAAAGTTCATGGGTAAAGCTGAAAATTGAGTACCGAGTACGGGGAAATGATGTGAATTGAATTTTGTTTGAAATCTTAAGGTTATCTAATGATTTTGATAGTCCAGTAATCCAGTATATGTAGAAAGATAATTATCCAAGGATTTATGATATGCTAGAAAGTGTGTTATTTATGAGATTTATGTACTAACATTTGAATAATGGTTTTATTTATATGAGATGTTTATAAATGTTCTTCTTTAAAAGGGATTTAATGTGTGGAATTTGTGATTGTAGGGGATGCAGACAAATCTGATGATATTTCTAGGTTCAATGATGCACTTTAAAAGCTCATGTTGGATTAGAGTTTGTTGTAAAGATGTGTCAGATATTGGGATCCCAAGACACTGGAGTTCAAGCATGCGACAAAGAAGTGTACCTATTCCAGGGGTGACCCATTCCTAGAATGTTCAAATTGAAGAAGAACCTAAAGTGTAGGAGCGAAAATTTCACCTGATCACTCTGATTTTGTGGGAAGTTCCTACATTTTTTTTGAGAGGATTTGTTTGGTTCCAAGAAGGAACCCTAATGATCAAAGATTAGAACCCAAAGAGCTTCAATGTGCAATTGGAGTTGACCTTCATTGACTTCGATTGTAATTCTCTTATCAGACACTATATTCCATGTACCTTGATGTGAGTGGTCCCTTGGATTTCCTCTCATGTATTTTTATTATCCTATCAATGCCTTGTGTTCTATAAAAGGCCAGAGGATCTCTTTTTTTTAAGTTAAGTTCAAAATTTGTGGATCTCGGAAGAGCCAAAATTTCTTTAATTTTTTTTTTCTTGTTTTCTGAATCATTCCAGTGTAAAAATTCATATGCTTACATAGACATTGATTAATATTAGAGCCAATTAGATAGCTACCTATCTCATGAATCTTTTGTATTTGGTTTTGTTATTTCAGTTGAACAAGATTGTGTGCTATGTCGTTTAAGGGTGCATGTAGAACCTACTCGGTGTCCAAACTAAAACCCCTCTCTTTAAAATCTTGCACCATTTTATATATAGTTGTGAAGCAATCTGGCGAAGTATAAAGTGTTTGCTCTATTTTAGTTAATTCTTTGGGGCATGCATGGAGAATAACTAGGAGAAATTTTTAATTTTCAATATTTTTTATTATTTTAGAATAGATGTTTAAATTCCTAAAAATGTTCCATAAAATAAGTGAATGGATGGAAATTTATTGAAAATCTTTCATTTTCTATGAAATTGTTGAATGCTTCATGCCAAATCTACTTAAGTGATAGCAAAGAAATTGTTGATGTTCATGAAATATTATTTCAAATCTTTTGATTTCATGATGTTATTTTTATGAATGAATTGGAAATATTGTGTAAAATGCTTATGATTCTTAATGAAGCCAAAGGTAACTATATTCCCTTTGCGATTAACAACAATATCACATTATACCCGAGAGAAAACCTAGTGCAGTCAAGACCTGATTACCAAACACTTGGGATTGAATTGAGCCAATCATTTCCTGTTAAAGCATAATCCCCTTTTAGATTGTCTTTGTTCCATATCTTTCAAGAAGG
This sequence comes from Sequoia sempervirens, assembly GCA_007258455.2. Taxonomy (NCBI): domain Eukaryota; kingdom Viridiplantae; phylum Streptophyta; class Pinopsida; order Cupressales; family Cupressaceae; genus Sequoia; species Sequoia sempervirens. Next base: position 41,625,172 of record VDFB02000015.1, read on the forward strand.
ATAAGCTATTTTTGGTTTATCTATGAAGAATTTATTCACCTTGTTGCTGCAATTAAAATCGTCATCAACAGTAAGGAAGGTGGGTTTGAAGGTATTTTGAGAATGAAAAAGAGTTACAATCAATAGTGGTAATTCTTCATAGTACCTGAAGGTAAATCTTGCTTCCCAAATGCAAGTATTTAAGAGAAACATTCAGAGTTCATTCCCACATATGTAATGCAGCTATGTATAATTATACAAATCTCTAAATGGGGCCAAAGTTTACAAAATGGGAAGCAAGTAATAGGTAGCCAATGTGTGCATTTGAAAGCCATGACAAGAAGAGAAAATTAATTCTATAATGGAGCTGCATTGTTTTTTCTGAAAACAAATGATGCAAAGAATCATTTTTCTCCATTAAAAGTGTGTCAAAGAATGGTGATCTAGGTTGTCAAAAAATACAAGTTGTGAAGTGAAAGTCTCCATTTTGAGAATGAGAAAAACAAGCTACAGTGGCATAAATGGAGAAAATGAAACCATTTTTTTTTTTAGAATAATGAGAAAATGTTATGAAAGAGCTAGGGTTTCAAAACTAAAATGAACAATGGTAGAATTCCATTTGAAAAATGTGAAACCCTGAAAAGTCTAAAGCCTCAGCCTTGTTTGGAGAATCATTTGTTTCGGTTTTCATTCAGAAAAATGGAAGAACAATGTTATATTCTGCATATTCAAAAAATTGAGGAGAAATCTAAGATGCATCAAGTGTTCTAAAACCTAGTTTGTACTCTCTTGGCCATAGCTTGGGAACAACTTTTCTTCTCAAAAATACAAAAGCCACTTTGAGTTTTCCTTGAAAAAAAATCATAGTGCAAAAGATAATAAGGGTTCGAGCTTATGCAAGTGTTAGAGCCCTCAAAAAATGGAGGTGGTATAGTGAAAGGCCGCGGCCATTAAGGGTTCAAAACCTAGAAAATAGAAAAGAAAAATATAAGAAGACATCCTTTTGTTATGGGTCGAGCTTGAATAGAGCTATTTTACACAAAGAAAAGAGGAAAATATAGGAGAGGAAATACATGGTGGGTTCTCATGGCCATAGCTTGAGAACATTTTTTTCTCCACAAATGTTGAAACCCACTTGGGGTTTACACAAGAAAGGCACAAATAAAAAATGAAAGAAGATGGTTCGAGCTATTTAGTCCACAACCTTTATGAAAATAACACACATAAATCCCTTTATTTATTTTGTAAGGAGCATGGAGAAACAAAAATATTCATTTCTTTTCATTTGAATGAGCTTGAATCAAGCTTCTTTTTGAAAGAATTTAAGAGGGAAATGAAATGCTCAAGACTTACCCAGTTTTCTATTTAGAAATTTTGTCCAAACCCTATGTGCAATTGTATTTCAATACTCAAGATGGAGGAATCCATGGTGGCCCAAAATGGAGAGAACATCAACAAAGAAACTATTAAAAGGAACAAGAAAACTGAGAGGGGGGGGTGAATCAGTTGTCACCAAATTCAAATTCAAAACCACACTATTCTGTTATTAAGTATGAACATGAAATTTAGATAACAAAAATAAAAATCAACACAATTAACACTACATTTTATGTGGAAAACCCAATAAGGGAAAAACCATGGTGGGGATTAACTCACAGTATAAAGTAGTTCCAAAACCAAATATATAAGGCTCGCTGTCAAGGGCTTATTTCCTTGAATAGGACTCACTGTCTAGATACAAAAGCTCACTGCTTACACAAGGAGGCTCACTACCTACAAAAGATTACAATTTTTTTTTGGCTTCACAGCCAAAATGAACTGAAGAGAGTGCACCTAACAAGTGTTGATACAATTCTAGTGATGCTCAATAAACAAACTTAATGCACTTCATCATCTTCACACTTTTCGCATTCATAGCTTCACAATCACTACTACTTCTTCATCCCTCAATCTTCAAACATGTCCAATATATATACTCGATCCATCCAAAAGCATTAATTAATTAGGCCGGCCTAATAAGATGCATTCCTTGTTTACCAAAAATACCAACTGTCGGCCTCAAGTATTTGCAAAAAATTTCCAACCAATAAATCCAAATGTGTAGCATACTTTATCATGTCAGCATAGACCTAAGATAGGTCACACATATATTCACATAACAAAAATTGATTCACCATATTACAACTTATTCATGAAGTCGGCCAAAAATAGACTTAATTGCAAAAAGTAATCAACAGAATAATGTCGATACACCATATGAGCACCAAAGCATGAGAGATTATGAAAATACATTCTTATCAATACTCATAAACTGTTTCCCAAAACCGTAAGTAGCAACTATCAACTACGAAGGATTGTAGACCAAAATACCAGAGGGTGTAGCTTGTATACCAGTTTAGATACCAAACCAAAATAATGGATCAAGCACTGACTTAGACTTGCAGTCACAACCCAAATAACATGGTGACATCAATGACAACACAAAACTGTATAGTTAGCCATTCTTCTTTATTCTTTGAACAATCTCCCCCTTTGTCATTGATGGCAACATGTGCCAAAATTTACAAAAAAAAAAGTTATCTCCTCCTATCACAGTAGTTATTCTTCACATGACTCTCTCCCCCTTTGACATCAATGGAAAAGGGTGACCAAGAAAGGTAGGATGTAAACGTATGTATATGATAACCTTGTATATACACATAAATTATAGCTTCCCATTTCAAACATGCAAATGAGAATGAATTTTTTTACATGATTCATTTTCTTGTACCTCTCTCTTATGATCAAAAGAATCCTTTTCCAAGAAAAAATAGAAGAATTCATTCTTGCACTCATACCATCCAATAAAGATAACTACGTAAGGGAGGGTGTCTAATTAGAAGACAGACACAATCATTCATAATTTTCTGCATCAAAGAGAATTCCAGAGAGATGATCCAACCAGACCTCAACAATTTCCTTAACCAACCAGAAGGTTTTAACCATATCTTCTCTTTTCCTCTATGTAGTTAGCAATTCCACCTACAATTCACCAACTCTTATTCTCTATTTCCCATCCTTGTCTTTGAAGAAATCAAAATTATTTCCAATACTATTCATCTCAGATTCAATGGCTTCAATTCTGCTTCTAAAATTTTCAACAACTGGAGGCCACTAAAGACAATACCTATAGATGTCAAATATTTCTTTGATGCATTCTTTTGTCTCATTCATGTGTTTAGATAACACTTGTTTGGATTAGTTACATCTTCTTTCAACCATAGCTTTGAACTTATGACGTTCAGGTCCTTCCAACAATGTTCTCTCTTCAACAATCTCTACTAGATCATCTGGCAAAGAGTCTGATACATCTGAAACTGAAATACCCTTATTGAGAAAATAACCAACCAGTACACCATCAATTTTAAGCTTCTCAATCAGAGACCATGCATTCCAAATTTCACCAATCTTCTTCATTTCACCCTTGTCTAGCATCATCCGTATATCCTCTGGATCAAAGAATTCATATCTAGACATAAATTATTCTTCATTCTTATTTACTTCCGAGACATATGTTACAAAAGTTTTCCTCCTTTTAGGTTTTGGAGGGGACTCACCAATGATAACTTCCAATTCTTTCTTTCCAAATTTCTTGCATGAGAAACATTGCCCAGAGAAAGAGCCAGTACACTGATTCATCCTACTTCTGCATTATGTTTCCTTGTGACCATATTTATTGTAGAAAAAGAAAATACCATTGAAAGATGGATACCATTGTGCATTAGGCTATCTCACAGGCGATCTCTTTGAAAAATTTATTGAATTTCTTTTTTTCTTTCATTTTTCTTGAGTCTTTTGATTGTCCTTTGAACTTTCACGTATTTCATTTCTTAAGCCACCTTTGTCTTTACTTGTTTTTTGTCTAGAAAGTAGTTCTTTAAGCTTGTTGGAGCTAGATCTAAAATTGTTCTCATAGATTTTTTCCTTCTCTAGTTCTACTCTCAAGTTTACTGCCTCTTGTTCAAGTTTAGAGAATTCATCATATTTTTTTTGCACCATTGTATTCACACATTCTTCAATTCTTTTCTTTTCTTTTACAAGCACTTTCAGTCTAATGATCTCTTGTTTCTGCTGCTCACTTACTTCTTTGTGTCTTTCCTTGAATTTCTTCAATTGTTCTTTCAATTTCTGATACATTCATTAGCCTCATTTATATTTTCTTTCAAGTCTCTATTTTCATTTTCTACCTTATCAAGATCTTCAAGTGTAGTCTAGAGTTCTTCTTTATCATCCATTTGATCAACCTTCAGGATCTTCCTCAAGCAGTTAAGCTCTACACCAAGGAACCAAAGCTATGATACCAATTGTTAAAAGGTACACGACAACTAAGAGGGGGGGTGAATCAGTTGTCACAAAATTCAAATTCAAAAACTTCAACACTTATCAAATTCACAACCATAATATTTTGTTATTAAGTATGAACATGAAATGCAGATAACAGAATGAAAAATCAACACAATGAACACTAGATTTTATGTGGAAAACCCAATAAGGGAAAAACCATGGTGAGGATTAACTCACAATATAAAGTAGTTCCAAAACCAAATATATAAGGCTCACTGCCAGGGGCTCACTTCCCTGAATAGGACTCACTATCCAGATACAAAAGCTCACTACTTACACAAGGAGTCTCACTTCCTACAAAATATTACAAAAGAAAATTGGCTTCATAGCCAAAATGAACTGAAGAGAGTACACCTAACAAGTACTAATATAGTTCCAGTGATGCTCAATAAATAGACTTAATATACTTCATCATCTTTTCACTTTTCACATTCATAGATTCACAATCACTACTACTTCATCATCCCTCAATCTTCAAACTTGTCTAATATATATACTCGATCCATCTGCAAACATTAATTAGGTTGGCCTAATTAGATACATTCCTTGTTTACCAAAAATACCAAATGTCGGGCTCAAGTATTTGCAAAATCTTTCCAACCAATAAATCCAAACATGTAGCATACTTTATCGTGTCAGCATAGACCTAAGATAGGTCACACATATATCCGCATAACAAAAATTGATTCACCATATCACAACTTATTCATGAAGTCAGCCAAAAATAGACTTAATTGCAAAAAGTAATCAATAGAATAATGTGATACACCATACGAGCACCAGAGCATGCAAGATTCTAAACATACATGCTTTCCACACTCAAACTATTTCCCAAAATTATAAGCAACAACTATCAGCTACAGAGGATTGTGGACCAAAATACCGGATGGTGTATCTTGTATACCGATTTAGATACCAAACCAAAATACCAAATCAAGCACTGACTTAGACTTGTAGTCACAACCCGAATAATAGGGTGACATCAATGAAAACACAAAACTATATAGTTAGCCATTCTTCTTCATTCTTCCAACAAAAACAAGGCACAAAATATGAGTTAGAAAGCTATAGAAGCCGCAGCCTAGAATCCTCAAAACCCTACAAAATGGAGTTGAAATGTCCGAGAATTATAAAAGAACAACTTACCATCGAATTCTTAAAGGTATTCAACACCAAGCTAGGAGGAACTGACATGAAAATGCATAAAATGGGCTCAAACCCTAATTTCCATGGCGGCTCGAGCAGAGCTCTTTCCTTCCAAGTCGATCGATGCAAATGATGAGAAGAATTAACGATCAATTTTGGTTTTGTGCTAGGGTTTCCCAATGCCCTAATTCAAATTTGGGCTTTTTATCACATTCATTTAAAAATAAAATGCCAAAATAATATGTTGACCATGCCCTTGCATTTTGTGCCAACCTTAGGAGATTTTGACTTTGATTTAATTTATTCCCTATCAAAAAATCAAGTCAATACCTTTGCAATACATGATTTTTCCTAAGTCTTGAATGCCTTATTTATCCTTGAACCTTTGAATAGGCATATATGATGGATGCCCAAAATTCTATGATTTTTTATAGAAAAATCAAATATAATAGGAGCCTCTACATATTATTTTGATTTTGTAAAGTAGCAAATTGCAAAAATGAGAGTAATTAGAGTCAAAATTGCATCAAATCAAATGTAATGGGGGGCTTTCTATATTAAATTTATGAAACTGTAATTGATGTAAAACATCATTAAGGTAATGTTTCTATAAATTTCCTTAATGTTTGTTATTGTTTAGAATGTAGTTAGTAGACTTGAGTTCACATCAAAACGTTCTATTTTTGAGTTTGAGTTCTTGGGACAATTTGGAAAGGGACAAGCAAACTAGACTTTCTAATTTCTGTTTTGAGCAGTTTGGGCCTAATTTTGTGGATTTTTTGGATCAACCTCATGGAGATAGAAATTTTCCACTTTTCTCATGTAGTTTGGAGTAGTTTTGGAACTATTTTTCATGCTTTTCTGAGGAGCTCAAAAATGGATCAGAATTACTAATTCAGAGATGTAGTTGAGCTTATTTTTGCTATTTTCACTATTGGAGACACTTGGAAGATATAAGTTTGGAGAAATTTTTTGATTTTGGGGGTGGAGATTGTTGTTTCTTGCTCTCCTACTCATTCATAGAGTCTTGTAAAGATTTATTGTACTCAGATTTTGAGCTTGACACTGTTAATGATAGTTTAACTTGTAGCAACAGGGAGAATAAATTCTTCATAGATAAACCACAAATAGCCTATCCTTCTTGAAAGATATGGAACAAAGACAATATAAAAAGGGATTGTGCTTTAACAGGAAAATATTTGCTTCAGTACAATCCCAAGTCTCTAGTAATCAGGTCTTGATTGCACTAGGTTCGCTCTTGGGTATAATGTGATATTGTTGTTAATTTCAAAGGGAATATGGTTACCTTTGGTTTCGTTAAGATTCATATGTATTGGATACTGAGTTTTCAATTGGTACTTAAGAACAAATATCATGAAATCGAAAGATTTGAAATGATATTTCATGAACATCAACAATTTCTTTTCTATCACTTAAGTAAATTTAGCATTAAGCATTTAGCAATTTCATAGAAAACAAAATATTTTCAACAAACTTCCATCCATTCACTTATTTTTTGGATCATTTTCAAATAATTTAAACATCTATTCTAAAATAAAACATGAAAATACTAAAAATTAAAATTTTCTCCTGGTTATTCTCCATGCATGCCCCAAAGAATCAACTAAAACAGAGCAAACCGCTTTATACTTCACTAGATTGCTTCACAACTACATATAAAATGGTGCAAGCTTTTGAAGAGAGGGGTTTTATTTTAGACACCGAGTAGGTTTTGTATGCACCCTTAAGTGGCATAGCATACAATCTTATTCAGCTAAACTAACAAAACCAACTACAAAATATTCATGAGATAGGTAGCTACCTAATTGGCTCTAATATTAATCAATGTCTATGTGGATACAAATTTTTATGCCGAAATGATTTAGAAAATAGGAAAAAAGAAAAAAACTCAAAGAATTTTTATCTCTTCCGACATCCACAAATTTTGAACTTAAAATGAAAATAAAGGAGTAAACGACCTTTTATAGGAACAAGGCCCCAAGAGTTCAAACTTAAAGTCTATCTAGAGAATAAAAAATAACAATGAAAATGTAGCACGTGGAACATGCCAATTGTCATCAAAATATTCTAGATGAAGTCAAAGCTTTGACTTTATCAGCAACAACACTTTTCACTTCATACTTCAACTCGATAGACTTCACATAAATCAAGGTTAGTAACAATCTTCAAAATATCGGACAAGGAACATCTACCAGGATCAAGAATAACTTGCAAAACTCAAAACTTGAACAAATATGTTTATAACTCCTCAGGTATCCAGTATTTGGCTCTTTCTTTCATCATTCCAGACTCGGGCTGTAGGATCTTTTCTTTGCCTTTCTTAACTGATATTTTATGAAAGCATTCAATGCTTGACACATATGTCCTTTTGAAATCCCTTGCACTGCCTTCCACATGAGCTTGAGTCTAGTGTATTCTCCAGATACCTAGAGTACAATACTATTCCTCTGCACTTTGTCTATCTTATATCTAGCTATAATGTTCCTGCACTATATAATCTCATCAATGACCTCCTGAGTGAGTAGCTGAATAGGGTCTCCATTTATTATCTCAATCCAGTCTTTGAAGGCTTTACCTTCTCTACCATCTTGTCCTAACATTTTGGGATCACAACTTTGACGTGCTAACATTTCAATAAAGTCTTGATCTTTATCAAGCACTTTTATACATTCCATGGTGACTTTTTCAAATCCTTCAATGCATTGCATCAACATGTCACCTTCTCATTTCAACTAGTTTTTCAATTTTTCAGGTAATGAAATTTCATGCTCTGAAATTATATTTCCTTTTATTAATTCTTGAACATCCATTTGCATGAGAATTTCAATATTTCTCCTTTCATCATTAACTTGCTCCTAGAAAAGTCTACATTCATTTTCAAATCTTTTGGATATTTCTTACTTGCAATATGCTTCCTTATATTTCCCTATTACATCTAAAATGAATTCTTCTCCCTATCTCACCCAGTACTCGATCCATTCTTCTAATATATTCATTTTGTGGTGAACTACTACAATTGAATCCACCTATTCTTGTGACATTAATGTAGACACTTAAAAATGACCTAGGCTTGCAAGCTCTATTTTACCACTTTCATCCTAGCATAATTATGACATTTAATTATGTCTTGGTTCACTTCCTACTATTAATTAAATAATTTATAATTATTTAATTAATTCATGTCTCTTATATTCTTCATGATTATTAAATAAATAAATTATATTTATTTATTCAATACACCACTAAGGGTCTATTGTCCTCTTACAATTAAATAAATTTCTTAATTTATTTAATTACCTTTATTCATTTATATCTTCTCAATTATTAAATAAATGAATTTTATTTATTTATTTAATATGTCACTAATTCTCATAATTAAATGGATTTATTAATTTATTTAATTATCGGTCATAATCCTCTAAATTAAATAATTATATTTAATTATTTAATTGCTTAAATTAACATGTCCCTCATTTTAAATAAATGAAATTATTTAAAATGATTTCATTTTATTAACTGTCACTTCATTTTGGTAAATAATCTGAAAATCGATTATTTATTGTCACACAAAATCCATATTTTAAATTTATTTAATTCAAAATGGTAATCTTCTTCGAAAAATCAAGTAATTGAGTGAATTATTGATTTTTCAAATCTTCTTTTCAGTTCAACCTTTATCCTCTTGATTTTTTGAATCTTACAAATCAAGCAGTCTTTATCTTCTTGATTTTCAAAAATCTTTATCGTTTTAGCTAATTATCACATTTATTCTCAACCGCTGATTTGATTTTCTCAAATGACATCTTGACCACTCATTTAATGATTTTTCCCTAACCCTGATTAGGGATTGTCACATGAAATCTCATCCACTGATTTTAGGCTTTGTCAACTTTCAATCTCGTTCATCCACCCAAAATTACATTTTCTATAAAATGCCAATTTGCTCACATTCTTGGGACCACTTCATTAATATAGACATTCATGCTTAGAATTTAATTTGCATTTAGCTTATTGAATTGGATTACTTATTCATAAGCATAGTCATTTTTCATAGGCATTTTGTCATTTAAATCCTTCAAAACTTGCATAGGGCTTAGTCATAGGCATTTGCTCACACATACAAATCTGAGGGCAACAATCATATGCTGCAAGCTAGAAGGTGCTATGGAAATGAATCACGAAAGAAATGAGTAACAAGTATAACTGTTTTAATTTGTTTTAAGTTTTCAATGTATTTCATAGTTTCTTTGGGTTTTGTTTATTAATCTAATATGCTAACTTACCTGAAAATAACCCATTGATACATTGGTGAACTTGACTTGTTATTTTTTTTGCTTCTATATGGTTTTTGATTTTCTATCTTTTTTTGGAGGTCTAGGTACAGAATGACATATTCACGCTTTGTCGAGCCGCATCCATTATGTCACGATGCATTCGACAGCTGAAACACCGTACTCGCTCTGCTAAGCCACAATCACAGTCGGGAAAGCCCCATTTGAAGATTCAATCAATACATCTGCCTGTTAAACTAGAATGTGGGACAGAGACGTATTTGTTGCATAGAGAAACACATTTTCTCTATTGTAATGCGTTTTCCTCATAAAATTTCTTTTCAAATTTTACATTTGGGTTTTTCTATTTTCTGTTCTTGGTTGTTTTACATTCTAGTTTTCTTCTGCATTCTGATTTTCTTCTACATACTACCTAGCATAGGGTTTTTTCGTGTTACTAATCTTTGTTTGCAGCATGTGGTGGTTACATTTCATGGGTCCAAGGCTAGTTGATAAAAATCCTAACTTGTGCTTTTGCAGGTTCGAGTGTCCAAGATTCATTCCAAAAACATTGTGTCTATTATTTTTAGAGTAGAGAATATTTCTTTTGGTGCATTTAAAATGAACATGCTTTTAATTTTGTCTGATTGTGTTTGAAAGTGGTAGGTGAATATGCTCTCACCTTGTGCAAACTAGGTGATCAGAAAGCCAGACCCACTTTGTCACTGTGTAACCTTGATGCAATAACCAAAGTATCCTCTCCCCTTGTGCAGTCATGCGATCCTGGGTGTAAAAGAAATGATTATTACCTCTAGAAATTGGGCTTGCAAGGGATTTCATCACCTCTAGACAACTCAAACTGGAAACAGAGCTAAAGCCAAGCTACCCCCGATCGGTATATAAATGTGACTCTTAAGGGAAAACCTAAGATTACAAGTGTGGATGTGTCATACAGACCAAGTAGTACTCCCCAAAACCATGTTGAGCTTAACCTCTTCAGGCTGGAGTGCCTCCTAAATGGAGATTAATCTTGCACCCCATGTATGGCCACTCGAATGAGGGTCTCGAACTAAACACCATTGTTTAGTAGCCAAAAACCTTCTATTTGCTAGCTCAACATCGGTCGGTGTGAAGGCATCCACATCCTCGCAGTCTATAGTAGAGGTGATCAATCTGCCATGGGATTTTCATGGGGGTTGGAAGCTTGGTTGGCCTGAGAAGAGAGTGCACTATAAGGGGGAGCTCATGCAACCAAGCTTCTAAATTCACATGCTACTGATATGCGGCTAGGGAAACCCACGTGGAATCTAGCGAATATTGTCCTGGCCTAACCATAGGATTTTTCTTGTCTTATTTGTGTTTGGTTACATTGAAAAAATCATGCTTTCCAAGTGTTTTCTAGATACTGAAACAAAACAAACAACATTCAAACATTTGGAAACACATAGTCAAACTTCAAAAAATTCAGATTTTTGGCCAAAATGTAAGACAAATCATTAGAATTTTTGCATTCTGCAATGCATTTTCTATCTCAAATGCCACATCTGACCTATTGCACCACATTTTCTATCTTAAATGTCGCATCTGACCTATTGCACCACATTTTCCATTTTAAATGTCGCATCTGACCTGTTGCATTGCATTTTCTATCTCAAACGCCACCAAATAGAACAAACATCTACCTGTATGTAAACTTGCGATGCACTCAACCTTTTGCAACACATTTTCCACCTCTTGTGACACATCTATTTTTCATAATAAAATCCATGTCAAAACTTGAGCCCATATAGTCAGACTATTGTAACACATTTGTATTCCTAAAATGCAATTGGTAATTTAAATGACGCATCTGAAAAATTGTAATGCAATTGACACCTAAAATGATGCACTTTCCTATGACCTCAAAAAAAATTATCACTGTCAAAAACCTAAGGCTAAAAAATTGCAAACATATTCCAGACATTTTTTTTTGCATTCTTTGTCAACAATCAGAACAAGAATTGCTCAAATTCCTCCATCCTTGCATGTTAGGTTGCAATTTTAGTTTTCCAAATGATGAGGGCGCAACCCGAGACTTAGAAAATAACCCACAAAACAAGAGAATAATTTTATTATTCAGAAAATGGAGCTTCTTACATGCAGAGGATCTCAAATCCCCAAGTTCTACAATACATGCAAGTTATAGAAAGCTACAAAATCACCCTTTTGCAATATGCGAGCTTGTCCCCAAAAAGTTACCCAAAAATTAGAAACCCACCCATAAATAGAGCTCCTCTTTAGTTTGGAGCCAGAATAACATTCAAATTTGAGTTTAGGCGGTTTGGCGCTGAAAAATTACAACTTGAAGTTCAAATTTCAAAAGAACATTTGCAATTGTAGCTTCTAGAAAGTGCGCCAACTTCCCGGGGCCATAACTTTTGATCCGGGACTCCGGTTCACAAACCGTTTGAACTATTGGAAAGGTCTCAAAGTCAATAACGTGCTCAAAATTTTCTATGCCAATTTTGACAAGTTTTGGGGCCGTTTCGGGAACTCTAAGTGCCTCAAATCTAACTCAGAAGATTTTCAGGTGCAAATATGGGAAACTAAAACTGCAATATCTTTCAACCCAGGAATAGAAAATAAAAACCATAACTTGGGAATTTCATTATGATGAAAAGGGTATCCAAAAATGTAAAAACATCTAAAAACCAAGAAACTTGAAATTTAACTATTTTTGGGTGATGCAAGATTACCCTTACACCACTAGGTGCTCCTACATCACCAGAGGTCTATCATTAAATTTCCTTAATTGCATCCTTGGGATTTACCATCATTTTAGGTCCTCATTTTGTGGGTTTTTAGATAGGAATCCTTTCCATTCTTTGTCAAATCGTTGCCTTCAAAATTAAATTGTCATTAGACTTAAACAAAATCACCTCTTTTAGTCTTGGTCCTTTTGTGAGCCACTTCCAACTCAAAAGTCTAGTGTGGAAACCTCACTTTTTCATCTTGGAATCTTGTCATTTAGTCCTTCAAACAAGTCCCCTGACAATCCAAAATTGAGACATTGACCAAACTTTGAATGGTTGAGTATACCTTTCCATAATTCTACCAAAATTGATTGCACCTTAGAGTTCCCTTAGACCTAGCATTTTGCACTTTAGTTGTCCATCATTCATTTTGGTCCTCATTATCACTTTGCTTTTAAACATCCTTTTTAAACAACAACATGACATCCACCACCTTTTCTTTCCTTCAATAGACTATTGATAGACTTGCTAGTCAAGTTGAATACCAGTTACACCGTAGAGGTCAATACCAACAAGCCTTATACTTTAAGAGACAATTCCTCCAAACCAAAAATCAATGCCCTTCGTACCAACAACCCATCAGTCCAAGTCCTCCATCCATCAACCCTCACTATCAAGAATCACTTAACAAAAATCCTACCATTCATATCCAGCACACGTCTAGTTATTACCCTTATCCTAACCTTGACAAGGGAAATCAACTATCCACTAGTCCATTCCAAGTCTCCACATCATATGCTAGTCCTTCACCTATCAATCCCATCCACATCTACATGCCTTATCAACCATCTACCAACTCAAGTCAAGTCCCCACATCATACCATATCAATCCGGTCCAAATATCCACTTCCCATTTTAGTCAACCTTACACCACTCCAATCCAAGTCTCCATGTCATATCCTATGTCATCACCACCCAGTCCAGTCCAAGTCCCCATGTCATATCCTTGTCCTTCACATACTAGTCCAGTCCAAGTATCCATGTCATATCCTATGTCATCACCAACTAGTACAGTCCAATTCTCCATGTCATATCCTACTCCTTCACATACTAGTCCAGTCCAAGTCCCCACATCCTATCCTAGTCCTTCATTCATTAATCCTTTTCAAATCACCCCCTCACAAGCCACATCTATTCATTATTTTTTTTTCATTACTCAAAGGCACATCCCATTGTCTAAACTTGAGGATACATGTCAAAACGAAAGCCCAAAGCATGACCTTATAATGTCACCCTCATGTCAGGATCAAGGTAGTCCATCCCATGACCCTATCTTAAAGTCCATTCAAGAAGTCCTTCAAGACAATCATGACATCCAAAATACACCTGCCCTTGAAAAATGTTTCAATCCCAATTATATCATCCATGACAACCCCATCTTTGACCAAGACCCTACCATTAACCAAGAAATCTAAAATGATCCACTCCTTGACCTTTACACCATTTATGATCAAACACTTGACGACCCTATTTAGGCCCTGACTATCAACACTTTACAAGATGAGAAACTTTCCTCCATTGGACCCATAGACGATCTTCCTCCAGAATAAGAGTCTTCCACTATGGACATATTTGAAAATGATCAAGCTATAGCTAACTTCATGGGACTATATGATAATAACCATCAAGACAGTTTTGACATTGACTTGGAATCACCAATAGAATCAACTGAACCTAACATGTCACAAGATCAGACCAAAGATATCAGTCAGAAATATGTCCAACATGACAATAAAGCTAAGACACTTTATCAACTAGGGTCATCTTTCTTTATCAGAGCAGGTTTTCTCGCAGACGAGAACATTACAATTGACAGTGCCCACATATACAATGATGGGTTAACATCTTGATTTCAAAACAACAAATACCCCATCACAAATAGAATCTGTCAAAGCATGCATTATCAAGGAAAAGGACTAGGCATACATGAGCAAGGCATTCAAGAACCAATACAGCTCTAGGAAAATTATAGAAATCAAGGTCTTGGCTATTCTTTAGTTAGAAAATCAAATGATGTCAGTGGAACCTCCTCGATATTGGGGGCAACCTTGTCAGATACAAACATCAAAATAGAGTCCATGAGAAATCCTTGTCATAAGGTTGTTGCCAACACCCCCTCCACCAACACCATAAACTATCATTCCATCATAAATAAACCTTCCCTTTGGAACCAACAAAAACAAAAGTCACACAAATCAAAAAATCAAAATCAAATGTCAACGACCATTGAATCAAACAAAAAGACAAGTCGACATATGAAGTTAAAATGGATCCCAAAGAAAAATGGATCAAGCAAAGAAAATATTTCAAAAGAAAAAGTCAATCACAATGTGGAGCCACAAGACAAGAGGACTCCCACATATAACACATGTCCACCTCCTTCAAAATGGTCATCAATTAAGGCATCTAAAATTGTTGGTTCCACCTACCATCCCTCCAAAATCCGTCATCCAACATCCCAAGTTTGGAAAAAAAAAAGTGATTCATCCAAACATCCAAACAATCCTTTCACGTCTACCATCATCTGTCATAATCCTACATCTCGTCTAAAGTCCAAAAGTCCTACGTCACACCTTGGCAGCAACTCTTTACCACTAGGACTCTCATGACACTCTATCGCGATGTGCGTATTCTGATAAGGCCAACTCTAGTATTAGAAAGGATCACAATGGCATTGATCAGTTGTATGCAAGCGCTATGATCCTGACTTGAAAATTTCTTCAGAAATTTCATTATTGGCATATCATGACCCCAGTCTCTACATCAACACCGTCAGTGGATTTAGAACAGTCAATGGTCATCTAAAACATTAAGGTTATCCAACAATATCAAAAAAAAATTTGAAAAATGATAAAAAAAAATTGTCACCCTGATGAAAACCTGGCAAACAAGCATCTTGGTGACACCAAAAAAAATAAAAAATGAAAATAGTCAAGAAAATAGTAAAGAGAAAAAAAAATTTCAACAGTGAAAACCTAGCAAATAGGCACCTTGGATAAGTACCATAATAAAAACCTGGCAAATAGGTGTCATGTGTAAAATAAATTATCTATGTGGACTTTTACACTTGGGGAAAAGTCATCTCATTTCCCATACCTTCCTCATGACATTTACATCCATCCATCTCAACCCTATCATTTCCATTCACTTTCCCATCTACCTTGTTCTTGACATAACAACATGAAAACATAAATCATGCTTTGGGAAAACTATTGACATGCCTATCCTTTAGTCGTACATTATTTATGAAACATCATGTCATTGACCGTCATAGTCTTATTGTCCTTATATGACATAGTCCTTGAATATCATATGACAATTCCCTTAGTCTCATGTCCCTCGTCCTTTACCAAGCCCACATTTTTTCCTTTCATGTCTATCACCTAGCTTGGCTTTCCCTTGTCAAACGGTCTAAGGATAATCATCATCCAATCTAGTCCTAACCAATTCATTCCAAATGCAATGAGTTTAATCCATACAAACACATTATCCAAAACATTACTTGACTTTGTTCATGGCCCTACTGTAGACCTCAATACTTTCTATGTGAATGAAAATATGCATATCAAATATGTAAATCAAAGTTGAATCAAACACACCAATGAAACTTTAAATCAAAGCATAAACTAGAAGAAGAGAAAAAAAACTCCATTTATGCTTCGAAGACGTCTCATTGTCCTCTATCTCCAGTGTTTTTGCTGAACCTAGCTTGCTCTCAGATTCTGTATACTAAGCTCAAAAAAATGTCTTCCTAGAGAACGAGTTTTAGAATAAATGCATGCTTATGCTAAGATGCCATTAACAAGACTAAAAATGATAGCTAAAATATGAGATTACTAAATGTAATGATTGCTAAAACTGATAAATGCTAGATGATATTAAAATAACGTGTGCATGTGAATGTAAGTATATGGAAGTGCAATCGATTCTTGGATTCATAGAGGTATTTAAAGAGTTTTTCAAAGACTCTGATTGGTTGACATGATCAACGGTTTAAATCAAGCTTGTCGAGATGAACAGTGAGAGATTTTTGAAAGTCGAGAGAGAAATGGAAGATTTCCTTCTACACAAATTTTCTCTTTCAGATCTGAAGGAAAGTTGCCATTTGAGAAGTGAGTAGGAGATAAATCTCATAATTAAATAAATAAATTTATTTAATTATATGTGAGGATGAATTTAGAAGTTTTGTATAATTAAATAAGTAATATTTAATTATGTGTGAGATGAAAATGGAAGGTAATTAAATATTTAAAATATTTAATTATGTGTGAGAAATGAAAATGGAAGGTAATTAAATATTTAAAATATTTAATTATGTGTGGAGTGAGAAAAGGTATTAAATTAAATATCTATAATATTTAATTTAACTATGAGATGAAGAGGGTGTTTGGAGGAATATTCCATTATTTGAATTCAAATATTCAAATTTAGAATAACATGATAATTAATATAAATAAATTATAAAATTTATTTAATTTAATTAAGAGGAAGATGGAAGATGGCAATAATTAAATAAAGTTATTTATTTAATTAAGGTAGAAGAATTATAAAAGTGAACAATATAAATAAATAATTTTATTTATTTATATGTAGATGACTTTAGAAGATTAATTAAATAATTCATATTTAATTAATTAACAAGCTTGATTAACTGTGACCATTTTTAGACGTATATATTTTTCCCCTCTTTGAAGTGATGTGTGAAACGCATTGCTTCAAGGAAAAATATTCCTGCTCTTAAAATTTTCCCCTGATTGGAAAATGTGATTGATATGCCCTTGATTTGAACCTAATATGTTTTTGATGCTGATATTGATGATGCCCCCTCGGGAGGTAAATCACTGATGATGATATGAGTTTTGATAATGGTTGCAAAATTTGATTTGATGATGAAATTTTGATTTTGATGTGAATTCAGTGATTTAGCTCTCGAAAAATGATGTATAAAGATGCCCCAGTTTGAAAGATAAGGTCAAAGTAAAATAAAAGGATAAAAATTAAAAAAACCCACCTTTGTTTGACCTTTAAAAGGTAAAAGGGGAAAAAGGGCAAGTCATTTTCACCTTTTCATTTTGAGAAACCTTGTGCTCTGACAGTGACTTGGCAAGATGGAGATTCCTTACCATAGACATAGATTCGAGTGGGCCCGCCGATACCAAAGACCAACTGCGTATGGAGCACCGGTGAGTCGATCCAACCCATTTTGCTTTGAAATTTTTTGTTTTGAATCAATTTTTCATGTTTTTCACGCGGATTTAGATTTTTACAGGCCATTTTTGCACTTTTAGGAAGTGTTTTAGCACTTTTAGGAAGTGTTTTAGCACTTTCGATGTTTTCCATAGCACATATAGGATTCGTTTTGCATTTTCTATGAAAAACCAGTTGAGCGCATCCAATAGATAGAGTAGCGCTTATAGGATGCCCTAGGAAGATTAGTACTTTAGCGCATTTAGGAAACAATTTAGCGCTTTTAGGATTTTCGCACATCCGGGGAACAAAATGGCGCTTTCAATTAGAGTTTTAGTGCATATAGGAAATGGCACATATAGGAAATGATTTAGCGCTTGGGTATGTGCAGGATCATCATGGAAAAAATAGGCCCTTAAGTGGCAAAAAATTCAAAAAAGTCAGAGTTAGGCAACTTGTCGTAAAAAATTGAATAAGTTATCTATATTATTTCAAAAATATGTAAGAATAGAATCTGTAGCAAATTGAATGTAGTTTCTAATCTACTAGTTTTGTTTAAAAAATAAATAAATCTATTTGGTAAAAATTGAAATTTCAATATAGTAGTACTTAAATTTCAAGGAAAAATAAGAAGTAGGTGTCCTGACTACCCTAACCACAATAAAATGATAATATTTTTTATAAGATTTTAGATATAAGTAGAGGACTCATGTCCCGATGTGATGTATATTTTTTGTAATTTTTTTCAAGTAAATAATTAATTATGAATTTTTATTACAACTTTTAAAAATATAAAAAACTCATATGTCTAACCACCTTAACTTGGTCAAAACTTTATGAAATTCAAATTTTCTTTTTAAAATCCTATAGTATGTGAAGCATAGAATGTGACACATGTTTTGGATTCAAAAAATGTGATACCGTTTGAAAGCTATAGATTTTTTTCAACCAGCCTATCAATCAAGACTTTAGTCATAATTTGAATAGAAAATGAATAATAATGACTTATTAAATTCAAAGTAAAGCATAATTTATATTGGTGGAAATTTGAGAATCTCCTTTTTTTGTTTCATCAATTTTGGGTAAAAAAGAAGTCGTCAGCCACATATCCATCATATTGCCACTTTTTGGCCCATCATGATCCTGCACATACCTACTTTCAGGGCACAAAATGGTGCATCTAGGTTTTAGTGCTTTGGGGGGAAGCTTTAGCGCATTTAAGATGTAGCGCTTTTAGGCCGCATATTAGTGCATCTAGGAAAAAAGAGACCGAATGTACTATTTGATGAAAGTGATGAAAGAATTATTATGTATATTGCTTCCTTGGTCAATAGATAGATAAATTGTCTTATCATCATGTTGATATGGATAGAAAATCTGGTAAATGATGAATTGATAACTATGTTTCCCAAATAGAAAACAAAGAGTAGATAGCTGATAACTTTGTCTCCCTTGAATGAAAAACAAAGAGTAAATTATTGATATGACTTTAGATAAATTTTCTTTCTACGATAGAAAATAAATAGTAGATGATTGATTGAAAAAATATTTACATTCATGACTAAAATAAAAATAAGATGATGATTTGATTGTTGATAAATTTGTTTTCCTGAAAAAAGAAAACAAATAGTAAATGATGATAGAGTAGATTGATTTGATATTCAGATTGATAGATTGTGCATTGATTGCATGATATGAGTCACCTAGATAGAACACTTGATATGGGTCAACTGATATGGGTCTAATTGGTATGGATCACTGATATGGGTCTGATTGGTATGGGTCATTGATATGGGTCTAATTGGTATGGGTCGCTGATAGATAGACATGATTCAGATTGATTTAATTGATGTAGATTGAGTTAATGATATGATTCTGATTGATTGTCCTTGTGATAACCAAAAATAGGAGGTTTTCAAAAACCTCCAGATTAGGGAGCATCACTCTGCGGGGTGGGAGTGGATACCTGAGCTTACACTTGAGGATATAGAGCTGATAGTGGTATGTGGATTAGGAACTTTGTTGTCCATGCCTTCGATTACAGTCAACAGGGGACTATTGACCGTGCTAGCAGAGAGGTGGCATTCAGAGCATAACAACTTTCATTTTCTGACGGGTGAGTTGACTGTGACCCCTGAGGATGTTTACAGGATTCTGGGTATTCCAATGGTAGGTGCCCTTGTGTTCTATGACCATAAGGAGCTAGGTGGTACAAATGCACTGAGGAGAGTGTATGGTGATGTGCATATAGTAGGGTATTGGGTGCCATGGGTAGACTTCAGGGGGTATTTAGCCTTACTTGCAGTTTTGGGTGCATTTATTGGAGGCCTCCTTTGTCCGGATCGCCGATCAAACAGACTATCAGTGGGATGGGGGAGGATCATCGAGCAGATGATGGTACAACCACAAAGATATGCCTAGGGGAGCTGCATGTTGGCTCATCTATATCATGACTTACATCAGGTGGTTTATAGAGGTTCAACCAGTTTATCATGTGGTGTTACACTGCTCTAGATCTGGGCATGGGAGCATATTGCAGTGATGAGACCATCTTGTCCCAGAGTGAGGCCACCAGGAAGGCCATATGTGTATGCATATTCTATGGCACTTGTCCATCCCAAGCTAGGAAAGTTGGATTACTGGAGACGATGCCTTGATGATATGGATGTAGTGATATGGCGACCATACACAGATTGCGAGCCATGGGATACAGATCATATAGAGATTCCATTTGTAGGTATTCCTAGATTTTTGATAGGCCGCACACCATTCATCATAGAGAGATTCTTGGCATTGCGAGTACAACGACAGTTCGGATTTACACATGGGATGCCTCAGGGTGTTGCACACTATGTGCGAAGCAAGGATGAGCCAGGATGGGGGCCTTGCATTTCATATCAGATAGCATATATAGAGTATACTTCTTTAGCGCCTGGGGCATGGGATGATAGGCCGAATATTGTTGATGTTGGTATATCTGATGAGTACTATGTTTATTATCATACACATCTATTTCTGCGGTTGACATGTCCAAATGAGCCAGCGCCCATTATGGTGGCACTGCCAGGGGATAGGAGACAAAAGGATGTAATAGGTGATGAGCAAGAAGTTGGTGGAGGAGAGGAGGAGGAGATTTCAGATGGTGATGATGGGGATGATGGTGGAGATGGTGGAGGGGAGGAGCAGGTGCCAGTGAGACTGAGGCTAGACTTATTAGGCAGTGTTCAAATCATGCAGAGGCCAAGGACTGGGATTGGATGTCGGACAGTGATCAGGGTCACTTCGACATCTCAGCAGGCACAAATAGCTACTCTACAGGCCCAGGTGCAGACACTTTAGGGTCAGTAGGCGCAGTTGCAGAGCCAATTGGCTCAGGAACAGAGTATGGCAGTGCAGTTACAGGCACAACTTGTGCATACATAGGAACATGCATAGGTACAAATGCAGATGCAGGAACCTCCTCCTGCCCCAGACCCACAGGTAGCCCAATTGATAGCAGAGAGGCACTCCTTTAGACAAGGGCAGTAGAGGCAGAGGGTGTTGCTCAAAGGCTCATGGGTACTATGGAGAGTGCATCACTCCGTGAGGCCATTGCAAAGGGCTTTGAGATGGCTAGGGAGGTGGAGTACTATCGAGTCTGATATGAGAAGCTTGTTGGAGTTATGGACAAACACTGAGAAGGGGGGTGAATCAGTGTCAAAACTTTTTCTACTTCGACCAAGATTTTTAATTCTGATTTCCTTTTCTTTCAACAAAAGAGTAGAGTAATCAATTTTCAAAGCACAAAGATATGACAACATTAACTCAGTCTATTAAACAACTTATGAAAAAGTGATTTCAGTGAGATATCATGCATTTTCCAAAACAGCCAAAATAGTTATGGCTGACATTGATTAACAATCAAAGCAGGATGAGAGTGAAGGTGCAACTCATAAGACTGTGCAAATGATGATCAACATTATTGACTCACTTCTTAAACAAATGATTTGAATGCAGCTTTAAAGACAAGAAAGGTATTGAGACAACAAACACCTTTAGCAAATTATAACTAATCTTGAGCAATGAATCAAATGAGAAATTTTAAGCTTCCTTTCGAATAGACTTTTTAGTAATGACTTGTGCAAGATATTTGAACTAAATATTTGCAGTTATGAAGGAACTATCATTCAAAAATGTTCAGACTGATAAAAATATCACAATCAAGAAACATTATGACACCAAAACAAAGAGACCATAAGACAAAGGATTTACCAAGTGGAAAACCCTCCTAGGGTAGAAAAACCACTCCTAAACTGCCTTACAGGCTTAATCTTCAAAAACCACTATTAAAAATGCCTTATAGGCTAATTTTTGAGCACCAACTCAAGGAGCACCAACCCCTCATTTTGAAACACCAGTTTCAAGGAGCACCAACCCCTTATTTTGAAAACACCAGTTTCAAGGAGCACCAACCCCTCATTATTTTTCAGAACAAAAATAATCTATCAAAGGATCTCTATGTTTTCAGTTAAGTTCATAACTCTTTGTTTTTCTCATCTACCTAATACCCTAAGAATTCAAAACTTGAATTCTTAAAATATTACATAGAAAAGAATTTTACATTATATCTCTGCATCTTTGTTTTTTAGATTTTTATTGCAAAGTTTATTCATACATTTCCATACAGCCAAGGAATGATAATCTCAGAATTACAACCAGAGAACTTGCACTATTTTCAGCACTAGTTTTTATATACATTTCAAGTATGTCTGTTATGAAGAAGGTCTTCAAAGAATGCATTTTTCACAAGAATTTGAAACTCACTTGTCAATTTTAGAATCTGAAGCTGAATAATGACAATCTGTAGATGATGGTAAAAATCAAGAGTAATGCCTGTCCAGAGGGCTTTAATTTCTGCGCTGAATCAAGAGATTTCAAATTATAACTAATAGATTTTCATCAAAACCATGACTGCCCACCAGCTGAGAACCATAACCTCCCAATTCTCAGAGAATATTTTGCCATGTTACCGTTCTGAGATTCGATGCCAACCAATGATGTCGGCCTGCAACTATACTTAGAAATTCACATGTCGGCCACAATGATTGAGTCTATTAATCATTCGCTGAGACATCCAGATAGTCCTGCTGAAGGAAATTAAATCGCCAGTCATTCCACTTAGTTATAGCTTTTTCCATGACCCATAAGAGTCGGGGAGAAGACATAATGAATACATTATGTCATGTCGAGAGCTCATATTTTATGTTCTTTGCAATCGCTGAGACATAAGAAGGTTTCTCACTAAGATCCCCTTTCGTTTCATTCACTGTCGCTGTAACCTTTTGATATTGGAAAGACCCTATGAAGATCACACTATGTTTCACCGAACGTCTCTTTTTACCCCTTGTAAGTCACTATAACATAATGGTTCTCTCGCCGATGCATCCTTCTATCTTATGAGGGTCGCTATAATATAACCACATCGGGGAGACCTCTCGTAGAATGCTTGAGTCATACCGAAAGTCATCCTTTCATCCGGTGTCGCTGTGACATTCTACTGTCGAGGAGACATTTCGTAGACAATGCTTTGTTTTACCGAAAGTCATCCTTTCATTCGGTGTCGCTGAGACAATTCATAATTAGGGAGACCTTATGTAGATTTCATTAAGTTTCACCGAAAGACTTTATATCTCTTATGTGTCATTGTAACCTTCAACCATCGAGGAGAAAATGTATCGAATAATACTTCGTTATACTGAAAGACACCCACCATATTGTGTGTCGCTGAGACAAGTCAGATCCTATGCCAAAAAAGTCCTTTTGTGTTCCATCGGTGAGACCGAAGGTCACTCGCCGAGACCTCATGCAGAAAACCCTAACTCTTACTGAGATGTATACCTTTATGTTGTTGGTCGGTATAAGAATTCAAACTTTCCAAGACCTTTCTTCGATGCACATGAGTCATACAGAAATGTTCCTTTTGTTTTATGCATCGCCGAGACATATCAAAGTTGGGGAGACCTCTCAAAGAGCACACTATGTCATACCGAAAAACTTTATCCACTCTGAGTCACTGAGACAATACCAACCTCTCGCTAAAAGACCCTCATAAGACTTAGTCAGCAAGACCTAACGGGTTCACTATGACATTACACCAAAGCCACAACCTTTTCCGATAAGACTTTTTGGTGCACAGTCAGTGAGAAAATATGTCTTCGATGAGACCACATACCGAATACAACACTCCTGCCGATATGTTCCTTTTCCTTCGGTCAGTGAGACAATGTGTATGTCATGCCGATAGATACTTGGAGATGGATCTCGATTGCTGTGACATAAAATATGTCTTACCGATAGGCAAAATAGACTCATACAAGCAGAAAAACCAATATGGATTGGGAAACCCTTGACCAACACATGCCGATATGAACTTTCTTGTCACCGAAACAATGTATAAATAAGATAACTTGAGACTGCACGAAGCTCAAACTAAACAGTACCATAAGATATTAAAATTCTAAAAGTAAACTATCCACTGAATGCCAAGACATCTAAACCATATAGACAAAATTGTACCAAGAGAAAGCAAGAGAAACCAATCTGAAACATCCAACAAGTAGAATCAACTGAAAGGGATTTTGTCATCAAGGACAAATCATATGATCACAACTAAGATCCAACAAACTCCCCATTTGTCCTTGATGGAAAAACACAAATGACTCTCCCCCTTTTTGCCTCAATGACAAAGGATAGAAGAGAAGAATGTGCAATGCCAGGAAACATAGTTGAGAAGCCAACCAAATACCATAAGAACCAGCTGCAAATAGAGCAATAGTGCAGCAGACATATTTGCAGAAGAGCAGTAAGATTGTAACATGCTGATATCATAGCAAAAATAACAATATGTCCATTTCAAGAATCTCGGTCCATATCATCAATGCCAAAACAAAGGTACTAGAATATTATAATATAACAAACCAAATTGATACCTAAAGATTGAAGACCTGTTACTTGAACATACCACCTTCTTTGTCATGTTCGATCAAGGCACATTCAAGATCACTTACTCCACATTCACTTGATTAAATTCAATCTAGAAATACTAGAATTTGAGCACAAACTACCAACTTCTTCTCAGTACAAGTAACCTCAGTCACTGTTCATGACAATATACAACAAAGACCAATGATATTGGTTATTCTTGTTCAAATGACACATCATTTTACTCTTTTCATACACAAAATATAACTTGAAAGCATGTATACTGCATAATTCATCATCAATCTATTCTTGTACACCCATCCTTTGTCCATATGAGAACTTCTATTAACACACCAAGAACGATGAAAAAATACCAGAGATAATTAAACTCAGCCCTCACACAACACCAAATAATATCATCACAGAAATAACTCATAACATCAAACATGTTTTTCAATCACTGTTCTCCAAAGATAAATACATCGACATCACTTCAGAACAAAGGCTTTCTTATATTTAATATATTGAGGAACTCATCTATATGTCTCCACACCACTCAAAGATGTCATAAGGACATACCATTATTTCCAAAACCCAAGCATCCAAAAAGTTCATTTAAAAAAAAAGTGCACTGTCATTTCAAAAACTTCTGAAAACTGTCAACCACTAGACCAAACAAAAACATTCCTTAACATCTTATACCACCAAAAGAAAATGCAAGATGTCATACCTCATTCTAGAATCCATAGGGGTAAAATATATTACCATAATAGACTCCCCCTGAGTCTTTGCTTCTTCTCAAGACCTAGAAGGCAACACTTGTGCAAGGAGTGCACAAGGAGTTTTCTCAGACGCATCTTTATTGCTCTTCTTGTCATCTTGATTGATCTTTCTTCTCCACTCCAATGAAGAATTTTTCACTTGTTTTCTTAAAGTACCTGTCTTTCTATTGAATCTGCATTGTTGTACTTTATGTCCAATGTTATTGCATCTAAAACAAATGATTTTGTGATTGTTCTAAGAAATAGAAGACTTTCTATAGACATTTCCAGCATTGTTCCCTACATTATTATCACTTGTATTTATTCTACAGTCTCTTCTCAAGTGACCAAAATTGTTACAGTTGTAACACACCACATCCTCATTTCTAGGGACATTAGATTTATTCTTATTTGACCATCTTATGCAATCAATTTCCTTATGACCATATTCATTACAAACATAACAATATCCTTGGAAAGAATGATTATACCTGAATGAATGATCATGCCAAGGATGTGAAGATCTGAAGACATTTTTCCTTTCTCTATGAATACCTTTAGATTGTCTTCTAGTGTCAATGTTATCCTTTGATGCAAAAATACTGTAACCAAGATCAACCTTCATTCTTGGTGTTTTCTTGGCTATAAAATTCATTCCATCTAAAGTAGTAAACACTATTTCATGTTTAGATTTGTCTACAGAGCTTTGTCCAACCTCGTACCCCACTCCTGTAGGATTTTTAGATTGCTTTTTCCTGCCCAACATCTCATTCAATATATTAGTACTATGATCAAATTTCTGAATTTTACCAGATTGAGCCTTGATACTTTCAAGCTCTTTTCTTAAAGCAACTACCTCTTCTTCAAGTTTTAGACAAACAATCTTTTTAATCTCCAAATCAGAACTCACAACGTCTGCAATCCTCTTATATTCTTCAATTTCAATTTTCTGACTTATAATCATATCGTCCTTAAGAGTTAGTTCTTTTAACAAGGAATCATTATCTGAATATTTCTTTAAAGAATCAATCTCATTTTCTAGTTTATTACTCAATTCATCCTTGTCTTTTAACTTGACTTCCAAACTCTCTTTTTGCTGAAGTTGTCTTGTTAAAACCTAGTTTTCTTTTCTAAGCTACTTAATAGTATATAAGGCACATAGGAGTTCACCTTCCAAATCAACCTCACTTTTTGGTTCATCATATTCCTGTTCAGAGTTAACATCACCCAAAGATTGATCTACTTTTACACAAGTTTCTTGATCATTTAAATATTCATTAATGATATCCTTGGAATTCTTTTCAAAACTATGAAGGTTTACCCCTTCTTCACTCTCAGATGTTTCACAACTTGTTTTAGTATCCAAAGATATCTCCTCTTGTAACTCACTATTCTGATTCATTTCAGTCAACTTGTCCCAAACTTCCTTAGCACTGTTGTAATGAATGACTTTTGTAATGAGTTTATTTGGAAAGTTATTAAAAATAGCATTTATAGCTCTGGTATTAAATTCAAGTTCTTTCTTCTCTTCAAGAGTGGAAGGAGATGTTGCAGATGTAGTACAACCCTTTTCAACTACTTCCCACACTTCATAACCTAAAGAAAGTAAGTAAGTTTCCATCCTATGTTTCCATATAATAAAGTTTGTATCTTCAAACTAAGGAGTTCCAGATCTAGGATACTCTACCATTTCAGAGCTACTGTTTATGAACTCTTCCTTGTTATTCCTTATACTAGATTCAGGTTGAACATGATGAATAGCATTTTGCTGAGAACATCTTTTTCCCTTACTCCTTATGTTCTTTCCCATATTAACCAAAGTACTCCAAGAAACCAGGAACAATCCTAGGTGGTTTAGACCTATTAGAGGACCCTACACTCTAATACCAATTGTTGGAGTTATGGACAAAACTGAGAGGGGGGGGTGAATCAATGTCAAAAAAAATTCTACTTCGACCAAGATTTTTAATTCTGATTTCCTTTTCTTTCAACAAAAGAGTAGAGTAATCACTTTTGAAAGCACAAAGATATGACAACATTAACTCAGTCTATTAGAAAACTTATGAAAAAGTGATTTGAGTGAGATATCTTGCATTTTCCAAAACAGTTATGGCTGACATTGATTAACAATCAAAGCATGATGACAGTGCAGGTGCAACTCATAAGACTGTGCAAATGATGATCAACATTATTGACTCACTTCTTAAACAAATGATTTGAATGCAGCTTTAAAGACAAGAAAGGTATTGAGACAACAAACACCTTTAGAAAATTATAACTAATCTTGAGCAATGAATCAAATGAGAAATTTTAAGCTTCCTTTTGAATAGACTTTTCAGTAATGACTTGTGCAAGATATTTGAACTAAATATTTGCAGTTATGAAGGAACTATCATTCAAAAATGTTTAGACTGATAAAAATATCACAATCAAGAAAAATTATGACACCAAAACAAAGAGACCATAAGACAAAGGATTTACCAAGTGGAAAACCCTCCTGGGGTAGAAAAACCACTCCTAAACTGCCTTACAGGCTTAATCTTCAAAAACCACTGTTAACAATGCCTTATAGGCTAATTTTTGAGCACCAACTCAAGGAGCACCAACCCCTCATTTTGAAACACCAATTTCAAGGAGCACCAACCCCTTATTTTGAAAACACTAGTTTCAAGGAGCACCAACCCTTCATTATTTTCCAGAACAAAAATAATCTATCAAAGGATCTCTCTATTTTTAGTTAAGTTCATAACTCTCTGTTTTTCTCGTCTACCTAATACCCTAAGAATTCAAAAATTGAATCCTTAAAATATTACATAGAAAATAATTTTACAATATATCTCTGCATCTTTGTTTTTCAGATTTTTATTGTAGAGTTTATTCATACATTTCCATACAGCCAAGGAATGATAATCTCAGAATTACAACCAGAGAACTTTCACTATTTTCAGCACTGGTTTTTATATACATTTCAAGTATGTCTGTAATGAAGAAGGTCTTCAAAGAATGCATTTTTCATAAGAATCTGAAACTCACTTGCCAATTTTAGAATCTGAAGCTGAATAATGACAATCTGTAGATTATGGTAAAAATCAAGAGTAATGCCTATCCCAAGGGCTTTAATTTCTGTGCTGAATCAAGAGATTTCAAATTGTAACTGATAGATTTTCATCAAAACCATGACTACCCACTAGCTAAGAACGATAACCTCCCAATTCTCAGAGAATATTTTACCATGTTACCGTTCTGAGATTCGATGCCAACCAATGATGTCGGCCTGCAACTATACTTAAAAATTCACATGTCGGCCACAGTGATTGAGTCTGTTAATCATTCGTCGAGACATCCAGATAGTTTTGTTGAAGGAAATTAAATCACCAGTCATTCCCCTTAGTTAGAGCTTTCGCCATGACCCATCAGAGTTGGGGAGAAGACATAATGAATACATTATGTCACGTCGAGAGCTCATATTTTATGTTCTTTGCAATCGCTGAGACATAAGAAGGTTTCTCACTAAGATCCCCTTTTTGTTTCATTCACTGTCGCTATAACCTTTTAATATCGAAAAGACCCTATGCAGATCACACTGTGTTTCATCAAAAGTCTCTTTTTACCCCTTGTAAGTCACTATAAAATAATGGTTCTCTTGTCGATGCATGCTTCTATCTTATGAGGGTCGCTATAATATAACCACATTGGGGAGACCTCTCGTAGAATGCTTGAGTCATACTGAAAGTCATCCTTTCATCTGGTGTCGCTGTGACATTCTGCTATCGGGGAGACATTTCGTAGATAATGCTTTGTTTTACCGAAAGTCATCCTTTCATTTGGTGTTGCTGAGACAATTCATAATCAAGGAGACCTTATGTAGATTTCATTAAGTTTCACCGAAAAACTTTATATCTCTTATGTGTTGCTATAACCTTCAACCATCGGGGAGAAAACATATTGAATAATACTTTGTTATACCGAAAGACACCCACCATATTGTGTGTCGCTGAGACAAGTCAGATCCTATGCCGACAAAGTCCTTTTGTGTTCCATCGGCGAGACTGGAGGTCACTCGCTGAGACCTCATGCCAAAAACCCTAACTCTTACCGAGATGTATACCTTTATGTTGTCGGTCGGTATAAGAATTCAAACTCGCCAAGACCTTTCTTCGCTGCACATGAGTCATACCAAAATGTTCCTTTTGTTTTATGCATCGCCGAGACATATCAAAGTCAGGGAGACCTCTCGAAGAGCACACTATGTCATACCGAAAAACTTTATCCACTCTGAGTTGCTGAGACAATACCAACCTCTCGCTGAAAGCCCCTCATAAGACTTAGTCAGCAAGACCTGGTGGGTTTGCTATGACATTACACTGAAGCCACAACCTTTTCTGATAAGACCTTTCAGTGCATGATCAGTGAGACAATATGTCTTTGGTGAGACCACATACCAAATACAACACTCCTGCTGATATGTTCCTTTTCCTTCGGTCGGTGAGACAATGTGTATGTCATGCCGATAGATGCCTGGAGATGGATCCCGATCACTGTGACATCAAATAAGTCTTGCCGATAGGAAAAAAAAACTCATACAAGTAGAAAAAACAATATGGATCGGGAAACCCTTGACCAACACATGTTGATATGAACTTTCTTGTCACCGAAACAATGTATAAATAGGATAACCTGAGACTGCATGAAGCTCAAACTGAACAGTACCATAAGATATTAAAATTCTAAAAGTAAACTATCCACTAAATGCCAAGACATGTAAACCATATAGACAAAATTGTACCAAGATAAAGTAGGAGAAACCAATCTAAAACATCCAACAAGTAGAATCAACCGAAAGGGATTTTGTCATCAAGGACAAACCATATGATCACAACTGAGATCCAACAAAGTTGTGTCCTCCTGAGGGCAAAGAGCCTTTCCCACGGTCCCAGAATAGGACCAGGAGCAGAACACGGACAACTACATAGAGCATGGGGGTTACCAGGCCACAACGGCATCCTGATGTGGGGATGAGTGGCAGGCCATCATCCTCGAGACCAACTCCATCAGAGGGGTCCACCAGCCAGCCTTGAGCCATTGATGCAGGATTATTGATGTATCCAATTTTGTATTTTTTTTTATCATATCTCATCTATATCTCTATACTGTTTGAGTTTCATTGGACATTTGGACATTTTTATTTATGTTTGTTGAGCAATGATATGTAGTGGTGATTAGTTTTGATGATGTGTTTCCTTTTTTGATATGATGATTTGATATGGTTATGCATTTATTTCCTCATTATGTGATATGGATTTTGATATGTAGTTTTGATGATTGATTGACTAACATGATTTGCAAGATGATTTGATATGATAATGATGTGATGATGAAATGAAATATGATGTGGACTAATGATATCATGTAGGTGGATAAGGATGACAAAAATTTCACGTGTTGAAATGATATGATATATGATATGAATGTATGTTTTGGTAATGATGTGGAAATGTAATGTTTGTATGAAATTCTTGTGTTTGGATTGTTCAAATTCCATAAATGATGATTATGTGATGTTGTGTTTATGAAATGCATCATGAATTTGTAGGATGATATGAAGTGATATGTTGTAATAAAGTGATATTGAAAATGAGAAATGATGAAAGATGTGAATGATAAATGATATGAAAGGATTAATAATGATGAAATGTATGATAAAATGATAATAAATGATATGAAATGTAATGAATATGAAAAAGAATGATGAGATGATAAAATGATATGATATGATGAGATGATAAATGATAAATGATAATTATATGAATAATAAACATATGAGAATGATAATGATGATAAAATGATATGATGAAAATGAAAATGATTAAATAATGATATGATATAAAATGTAATGAGATGTGATGATGACATGTGATGAATTGAAACAAAATGATATGAGAAAATGAAATGATTTGTAAGGATATGAAAATGTAATTAAATGATAAGTGAAGTGAAATAGATAAAGATAGTAAAATGGTATGCAACTGTGTAAAATGAAAATGAAATGGATATAAAAATGATGGATAAGATGATAATGAAAGTGATATGAAAATGCCTAATGAATAAATGAATGATATGAAATGATAAAGGATTGAAATGATATGAGAATGAAAAAAAGATGATAAAAATGAGAATGATCAATGATATGCAATGAAATTATATGAAATATGATAAATGAAATGATAATGTAGCATGAAGGATAAATAAATGAGAAAGGATCTAAATTATATGAAAATGAATTATAAATGCTAAACTATATGATATGCACAAGACCTAGATGAAATGATAATGATTAATGAAATGAGGATGAAGATGAAAGATGATAATGAAACAAATGTCTGAATGTCCTCCACAAATAGTCCAAAGAGATATGACAACCGTTGATGTGTCTGTTCAGCCTTTCAAAACTCTAATGTGAATCCAATATGCAGATATGTACATTGATCTAAATGAAATGCAACTAAATAAAACCAACTGTTTGTTGAGCCTTTTGTTAGCTTTCTTGAATCATCATAGAGCCTTGTAAAATGTTGGAAGTATGTACAAGCATCAGAGGGGAAATTAGCACCAATGATGCCCTGAGTACAACTTTCATGATTTTGATATAGCAAGCAAACACAAGCATCAAGGTATAATTGAACCGAGATGACCTGAGCATTTCTTACATAAACAGACAAAGACTAACCACTTTCTGATGCAAATGTGGAACTATCATCAATGATACACTATAGAAATCATGTCCCACAACATGTTTGCACCAAATCGATAGTTTACCTCAAGACAACAGACAAAGAAAAAAATCATCCTCTTTCCTTGCCACTCTAGTTCAGTACATCATCGAGTGTGCTCCAGAGAGATGATATCAAAAAGTAAAACAACCATTGTTCCAAATATAATACTGCTATTCCAAACATTATTCAGATATTAGATCATCTAGATATGTGTCATGATATGAATTTGTTGAAAACTGTTGTGCGATGGATCGATGATTGGATATTTGTTCATGTGATTTGATTGTTTGTTCGTATGATTGGATTTTATGTCATTGTTTAGCTGTTTCCATAAAAACCTGAAAGTTGGTTGCCCCCAATATGTCAGCGTTTTCCCTCGGTATTAACACAACCTGCTAGAATGAATATGTACAATAATCAAGCCATGGTAAGATGTTATCGCTCTAGGAAAATGATGGCTTTATGATGTTGGTACAACCCTAAGATAATGGAAAGATGTGTGAAAATGAAGGCTGAAAAGCTAAGTGCAAAATATGAACTAATAGATGGAGAGCTACAAATAGCATATGTTTACTAGATTTTTACTATTTGTTTTTATTGCATTTTTCTGATTTCTTTTTTATGTTTTTTTGTATTTTTCTTGTCAATAGACTGCCTGCTGCCAGGTTTTCACCCTATGACAATTTTTATTTTTTTTGGTCACTACCAAGATGTTTGTTTGCCAGGTTTTCACTAGGGTAACCATTTTTTCAGGACTTTTTCTATTTTTTTTGTATTTATTTTTATCAGGACCTTTTTCGCTTTTTTTTTGGTTGCTACCAAGATGCTAAGTTTTCACTAGGGTAACCATTTTTTAGGACTTTTTCTAATGTTTTTGTGTTTTTGTAGGACTTTTTTTTTTTTTGCTTTTTTTTTGTATTTTTTTCAGTATCTTTTTCTACTATTTTTTTGTTTTTTTTTTTTAGGACCTTTATGGATGATGATAACTGCTTCAAAAATAATACTTTTTTAGGTGCATTCTATTAATGGGTTCATCAAATAGGTCCCCTTCTGGCATTGACAACTTCTATGCTCCTGAACCATATACTGCTATGACCACATACAGACCCAGCCAATTCGGTTCAAACTTTCCTTTCTTTTCTCTATCTTGCTGATTACATGGGTTCTCTTTCAGAACAAGATCACCAACTTGAAAGGTATGTGGCTTGACTCTCTGATTATAGCTGTGAGACATCATTTGTTAATATACTTTCAAATGATCAGCTGCTCATTGTCTCTTTTCATCAAGAAGTTCTAGTTCTTGCAATCGGGAAACCTTATATTCATCATCTATGATTAGACCTTTCAAAGATACTCTAAGTGATGGAATCTCAACCTCTAAAGGTAATATGGCTTCTGCTCCATAGACAAGAGCAAACGGTGTGGCTCCTATCAGCATTCTGATGCTAGTTCTATAGGCCCACAATGTGGGATTGAGTTGAATGTACCAATCTTTCCTTGCATCATTCACAGTCTTCTTCAAAATTTTCAATATTGTTTTAATTGAGGCCTCTACTTAGAAATTCCCTTGTGGATAGTAAGGTGTTGAATATTTGTGCTGAATATGAAATTGCTCACAAAGTTCATCAACATCCTGATTCTTGAATGGTCGTCCATTATCTATGATGATGGAGTTGGGAATACCATACCGACAAATGAGATATTTGAGTATAAAAGATGAGATCTATTTGTTGGTCACCTGAGTGAGAGGTACTGCCTCAATCCACTTGGTAAAATAATCTGTCACTGTGATGATCAACTTGTGTCCGTTCGATGATGAAGGATGAATCATTCCAACTAGATCCAACTCCCATTGAGAAAATGGCTAGGTTGGCGTGAACGGTTGTAGTTCTTATGCAAGAGCATGAATGAGGTTCCCATGAATTTGAAATTTTGAGCACTTCTTCACAAAAGTGAATGATTCCCTTTCCATAGTCGACCAGTAGTAACCCATTCTAATCAATTTCTTGGATAAGGTTAGTCCACTCGAATGAGTACCACAAATGCCACTATGAACTTCTTGCAAAGCTTTGTCAGATTCATCCTGTTCAAGACATCGAAGTAAAGTACCATCAAGACCTTCGCGATAAAGGGTGTCAGTGATAAGAGTGTAGTGAGAGGATTGGCGAATAAAATTGTGCTTTTGGTTAAGGGATAAATCAGGTGGTAAGATGTCTTTTAGGTAGGAATAAATCTTGCCATACCAAGGTGAATCAGATCCCACTAAGTGGCAAATGATTTGGCTTTAAGGGGTGTCATAAGCTAGTGCAAATGATTGTTCCACCAGAAATTCATAGTGAGCCTGATTCCCTAGGAGTTGTAGCAATGATACGATTGTGGCCATGGCGTTAGCTGCTTTATTATCAAGTCTTGGAATCTATATAAACTCTATGTCCATGAAGTACTTATTGAAGTCATCAACCAATTTCTTATATGGAAACAATTTGTCATCTTTGGTCTAATAATCATCATTAATTTGATTAATGACTAATTGTGAGTCACCATAAACCTATAGTTATGTGATCCTCAATTCCAATGTGATCTTTAGTCTGGTGATTAAGGCTTCATATTCGGCTATGTTGTTAGTGCATGGAAACATTAGACTATATGACCGAGGAATGGTATTTCCTTGAGGGGTGATAAAGAGTATGCCCACCCTCGATCCATGTTGAGTGAAAGAACCATCAAAATATAAAGACCATGGTTGTTTTGATTCTGCAGTGAAGACATCACCATCTAGAAATTCAATGTGCATGGGATGCTCTGCTTGTAGTGGTGCTTCAGCTAGTTGATCAGCGATAACTTATCCTTTGATTGCTTTGCGATCAACATAAAGGATGTCAAACTCACTTAGGATCATGACCCATTTTTCTAGCCTTCCTATCAATGTAGCTTTGCTTAACAGATACTTGAGTGGATCAATTTTAGCAACAAGATTGATTGTATGAGTTAACATGTAGTGCCAAAATTTCTGTGAGGCAAAGACTACTACTAGACAAGCCTTCTCAATGAAAGTGTAGTTGAGCTCATGACCTGTTAACATTCGGATGGTGTAATAAATTGCACGTTACTTTCCTGTAGAGTCCTCTTATGCTAATAATGCCCCTAAAGATGTCTCTATTGCACCAATATATAAGATTAGAGGTTTGTCTAGATTTGGCAGTACTAGAACTGGTGGGTTCATCAGGTACTGCTTGATTTGTTGAAAGGCCATCTCACACTTATCATCCCATCTGAAAGGAACATTCTTATGCAGGAGATGTGTGAAAGGTAAACTCTTATCGGCCAACTGTGCAATGAATCTACAGATAGATTGAAGTTGTCCTTGTAATGATCTCAACTGACTGATATTCCTCGGTGGAGGAATTTCCATAATTGCATGTACCTTGGTAGGATCTACTTCAATTCCTTTTCCTGATACTATGTATCCTAAGAGTTTTCTAGATGTGACCCTAAAAACACATTTCTTGGGATTGATTCAAACTTTGAACTTCTCCAATCTTGCAAATATTTTGGACAATATTTCCAGATGTCCTTCTCTTGTGTATGAATTTTCCAATATGTCATCTACATAATCTTCCATGAATGTGTGCATCATGTCACGAAATATTGTAGTCATGGCTCTTTGGTATGTAGCCCCTGCATTCTTTAGACCAAAAGGCATGATGTTCCAACAATAAGTACCCCATGGACATGTGAAAGTTATTTTCTCTTGGTCCTCAGGTGCAATCTTAATTTGGTTATAACTAGAAAAACCATCCATTAGTGAATACATGGAATGGTCACCCGTCAGATCAACTATGGTATCAATGCTTGGAAGAGGGAAGTCATCCTTAGGACATTCCTTGTTAAGATCTCTAAAATTTGTGCACACTCTAACACTTTTTGTTAGGCTTAGATACAGGAACAATGTTGGAGATCCATTCTACATAGTCGATTGATCTTATGAAGCCCACATTAAGGAGTTTTCTTAGTTCTCCCTTAACCAATAATGCAACATGGGGGTACATCTTTTTGAGTTTTTGTTTCACAGGCTTAACCCCTAGTTTGATACACAAGTGATTCATGATAAGATCAGGGTCAAGACCTGGCATGTATGCATAAGACCAAGCAAAGTTGACTTGATTTTCTTTTTGAAATTCCATGAATTCTGGTATTTCTTTTTCTATCATTGACGCAACTAACTGTAGGATCCTTGGTTTTTCTGAGGTTTCAAGATTTCCCTCCTTTGTAGGCTCAATCAAGATAGGTGATCGCTCATGGTAGTGCTCCAAGACAATTTCAAGCTTCCCATCATCTAGTGCCTTGAAAAGGTTTTCACCATCTGATACACTCTTTATTTTATCTTTTGTTTGATCTAATACTACCAGATTCTGTTTTTCACCATTAGATCTTTCTTTTTGATTTTTACTTTTGCAGTGAGGAGACTTGACACTCTCCTAATTAAAGACTCTATGCTGAAAATCGCTAGTGGAACAATCATTTGTGTTATCTACGAAAAGGAAGTTCACAATAGATTCACCACTTGGAAACATGGGTATATCAATAGGTTCAGATGAATCCCAATCAATGAGAGCGGGATGGATCAAAGGTAATGGGTCATTGGGTTACATGAAATCGGCAATGGTTATGGTCATAATAGAGTTGGTGGTAGGATTTGAGGTATGAGGCAGATCAATGGTGGTACTGTTCTCGCTATAGTCTTGTTCGTTTAAATCTGACTCAGTATCACTAGAATCATAGTTGCCTTGTAGTTCAGATTCTTGCAGTTGGGTCCTTGAACCTTCACCTATGATTATATTTGGGGTGTACTTGTGTAACACATCAACCTTTTTGTCCCTCCAGAACTCATCATTGTAGATGGTGTCCCATTCATATTTGCCAGAATCTGTGCTAGAGTTATTGTCCACGAAATTCTAAATTGTTGTCAAATAGACTTCTCTTGTATCAGATCCTTCTTGCAATGTGAGGACAGTATCATGCAACTATTTAGGTGATCTTTCTTTTGAGTTTGTAGCATAGCCTAGTCTTGTTTTATCCTTTGCAGCAAGTCCTGGAAGGTGAATAGGTTCAACTAATCCTTCTTTTCTTATTCCGATAGGACCATTACCATCATAGCCCATATTTTACATGATTGAATATCCATTACCATATTGATCAGTTGGTAATTTGATATTAAGAACTATTTCATCTTCATCTTTATAGAGCCAACTTAAAACTTCTCTATCCTCAGAATCTTCCATAGGGAATTGTTCTTTGATAAATCATCCATTAAACTTTGTATTATGCTCTATTGGTGGTTGTGTTGACGTAGATGCTACGGATATCTATTGTTGTGCAATAGAGGGTTTTCCATGTGTCCACGGTGATATAAGTAGATTCGCAAGGCAGAGAGAGTAATACCCTACTCCATTATCCTTGAACCGTAGTTTCTTGTCGAAGCTTTTGGTTAACTGACTGATTTGTGTATCAACTTTGAGAGAAGTAATAGCAAGAGCTTCTCGATTGTTGGGAACCAAAGTATCTTGACTAGATTTGATGTTGGCACAAGTTTGACTGTTTGAATTGTTAGCTGGTATTGTGATCTCTTGTCCATCATAAGGAAACTTAAGACATTGATGATATGTAGATGGGACAACTTGCATTTCATGGATCCAAGGACGACCCAACAAGATGTATGCAAGATCTTGATCTAACACTTGACATAAAGTATTTTTGATAACAGGTCCCACTTTGACTAGTAGCAAGATTAAACCTTTGGATGCTCTTTCCTCATAATCGTAGGCTTTGATAGTAATCTTTCTTCTGGGATCAATGGAGTCTTCAGAAAATCCTAAAGCCCAAACTAACTTCATAGTACATATGTTCAAACCGGCACCTCCATCTATTAGTACACGTCTGACACGAAACTTATGGACCATGACTTTTAAGTATAATGATGAACTATGAGGATATGTCATGGAAACATCATCCTTTTCAAAGAATGAAAGGAATGTGGGTGAGGAAAAGTGTCCTACCATGGCTTGAAATTGGTTTACTTCCAGATCGGTGGATACAATTGTTTCAACGAGGGCCTTTTCTAGAATTTCCTTGTGTTCTGGGGAAATCTTCAGGAGTTCCAAAATAGAAATTTGGGCAGGATTTTTCCCAAGTTGATTGACTAAGTCATATTGGTGTTGAGGTAGGGGCACAGTGGATTTCGAAGAAGCACCCTTTAAGAAAACTTTATCTTGTGCCCTTGTTGTTGTGTTGACCTCCCTATATTCCATTTTTTTGTTGACTTTTATAACATTGATCTGTTCGTCATCAGTGTAGATATGATTGATTATATGATCATCATTGATATGATTCACACTTTTTTCTAGAAGACTCACCGTTTTGATAATTGGGTAAAGGATTTCTAAATGCTTGGTTGTCTTTTTTTGATTGTTGGTGTCCTTCTACCTTAATGATGTCATTTTCTATCAAGTCTTGGATTGCATTCTTCAAGGCTTAACAATTATTCGTGCGATGGCCCTTGCATCGATGATAATCACAATAGTATGCATCATTCCATGATGGAGGATTCACACTAGGTTCATAATTTCATTAAGGTGGTAGGGTGATAACATTCTTTACCATCAACTCTTTAAGGGCAGATTCTAGAGATTGACCTCGTGGAGTAAAAGTTCTTCTGCTAGAGAAGAATGAAGATTGTTGTGGATTTTTGTTTGAGGTACTTCCTAAGACATTGTTGTTGTTATTGTTTCCACGGTAACCTTGATTATTGGAATTCCCTTGGTTGGGAGTAAAATTTTGACTCACGTTATTCCTTGGAGGAGGAGGATTGTTTCCTTGTTTGTGACCGAGTTGACGTTGTTATAGTTATTGTTGTGAAGAGCACTTGGAGCACTAAGAAAAAATGGCTTAGTCGAGACATGATTTGCATCTACAACACCAAAATTTACCACGTTTTTGTTACGAGTCCAAAACTTAGATTTTTCATTGTGGTGATTTGATGAGCTAGGATTGTACTTATCAAGTTTGATTATCCCTCTCTGAACCAAGGCACTTTTGATGGTGATGGAATTTTCAATCAATTTTTGAAAAGAGGGAGGACAATGAAGATTAAGACGATAGCTCATCTCTTGGTCTAAGCTATTTATGAAAGTGGTGATCTTTTCCTTTTCAGGAACGTGGTGTGGATATCTAGCGAACAACCTTCTCCATCTCTGAAGAAATGTAATGAATGGTTCACCAGGTTTCTGTTTAGCCTTCCATAGATCAATCATGGTTATCTGATGTTGTATGTTGTAGGAATATTGTGATATGAACTCATTAATCAATTCCTCAAATGTCTTGACGGGTGGTGTGATTTTTGATAGCCATTCCATAGATTGGCCTCTAAGACTTCTAGGAAACAAACACATCAAGTATGTGTCCTCATGAGAAAACTCTAAAGTCATATTTTGAAAGTCCCTAATATGATCGATTGGATATGATTTCCCATTGTAACGATCGAACTTTGGGATTTCACAATGTTTGGGAAATGGAATCATGTTGAGGCGTCTGTCAAAAGGATAAGGATAGATGTCATCAAGAGTGTATGTCTTTGTTGTGGCTCCCCCTTGTAGATTTTTAATTTGTCCTTGTAGTGCTTTAACTTTTTGAGTCAAGGCACTAAGATCAGACAAGGGTGTTTCATCAAGATTACTCTTTATGTTCTCAGTATCAAAATCATAGGGCAATTTAGCTCCTTTGTCAGCTAGATACAAGAAATATTTTTCTTTATTGCGCTCCAAAATATTTTCTAAGGCTTTGTGAAATTTGAGATCTTGTTCAACCTCTCTAAGACATTCTTCATCTCGTTCATCATCACTCTCCATAGGATTTTTGCTCCCATCCCTGTTGAAAGGGAATGGATTCTTTTCTCTTTCACCCATGTTATCTTTAAAAAGGGGATTATGACTCACACTATAAAGGGTATTACTAGTCTCACCCTCTTCTTGAGTTCTTTGGGTATGACCTTCTTGTTGAATATCCTCTTTCAGCTTATTATATTGAGATCTTGTAAAAATAGGCATACTATTTTGAAACGTTCTTCTAGACTTAGATCACAATTTGATAAATGCACAAATGATAATATTTTGATCTGATAAGATAAAAATCTTATGATATGATCAAAAGATGTTCCTAATTCTTGATTGCGGCTTCCAATGATAAAGGATATCAGAATCTTGTTGGGGAAGTTGAATCAAATAATCAAAAATTTGTTTGAATGATGCACTTTTTAAGATTTTGATCCTTGTTTTCGAGGAATGATAAGTATATCAAATGGCCTAATTCACTCACTGAAGAATTTTATTGGGATGAGTGGGATATTCAATAGAAGGTTGTGGTAGATAATCAAAGTTGAGAGGTTGATTGTGATTGTGTCATTGAGATAGAGCTCTTCTCTGAAAATAGGCTCATGAATATAAAGGCTCTACAGCATACTCGTCAGTAAATCCCCTAACAAAATCTTGGTACCTATGAAGAAACTCACAGTAATGAAGCAATACGTTCTGACTTTTGTACAAAAAATTTCTTCATTGTAAATTTTTCTTGTAACCTAAATGTTTCCTAGGTTTCTTGATCCTATTGGAAATCGATTTCCTAACAAACTTGGTTGATTTCCACTCTCTAAGCATGAGAAAAACTTCAAGATGCTACCGGACCAAGGATGTTATAAACTCATATCTATCAAAAGTGAAGATTCTGGAAAATGATAGATGCACTACTCTATGTCCTATATGCGCTGCAGAAATAGGCATATGCGCTAGAGAAACAATCAAATGCACTACAATAGACCTTAGATGTGCTACACTATGTCTCAGATGCACTTCAGAAAATGTTTTTGATAGTGACCAAAAACTATTTGCAGAATACTCAGCCTATGCGCTAAAATAGACTCCAAATGCGCTAAACTCACCAGTGAATGCACTAGAACAGACCTTATATGTGCTAAGACACTCCCTGCGCTAAAATAGTTTTCCAAAACAAAATTTCTAAATAGTTGAGAATAGTTTTCAGCTGAATTTTTGCATGTTCATTTTGGATGATCTTTTATCTTAGTTAATGTGATGGAAGACACAACAAACATTCTGAAAACAGTTGTTTTTAAACCCTATACTAAACATCAAGTGTATGATCAAAAATGTTTTTCAAAAAGTTTTTCCATAGGTTTAGCACATGAAAGACAATTCAGGTAGACTCACTCTTAGTACTCAAGTAGGTCATCCTAATAATCA
Source organism: Sequoia sempervirens (assembly GCA_007258455.2). Lineage (NCBI taxonomy): Eukaryota > Viridiplantae > Streptophyta > Pinopsida > Cupressales > Cupressaceae > Sequoia > Sequoia sempervirens. The sequence continues at coordinate 41,666,753 of VDFB02000015.1, forward strand.
ACAACCCACATCTTAGAACTGCGTCGACTCACATAGTTGTGTCACCCCCAAAGGGGTACCCATGTTTTTGTCTTTTCTAGGCTTCTACTCAGAGTGACGGAAGTGGATATCAGATCCCCTGAGAAAACGGTCCCTGGTAGTTATATGGTGTGTGTATTGGGGGTAGATTCTTCCCTCCCCTTGCACTATGATTATTAAAATGTTTAGAAACTGACTTCGGCTAGCTACTACACTAGGTTCTTAGTAAGGGTTTTTGTTCGGTGCGGCAATAATAAAATCCCTCAGAAGACCTCCCAACCTTTAAAACAAAGGCTTTGGGGATGGTTATCTTGCACACTACCGGAAAAAGAGGGTTTCCCTAGATTTGCTTTAAATTTTATAGTAGGGCGGAATAGCTTGGCTTTGGCTTGAACCCACTTGAGTCATTCCTCTTGGGTGAGTAATTTTTCCCACAAGAGCAGGCCCTCTAAAGGATGTAATAAAGCAGTAAATTTGTATGAAATTGAAAAGGAAAGTCTGGTATTTTGATCACTCAGTTAAGGGGAGAGCATAGACCTATTGCCACAGACAAAGAAAAAAAAAAATCTTTTTAAAACCCAAATGACAATGATTTAATCTATGTGAATATTTTGCTTCAAAATGAGCATGGGATTTGTTTTAACTACAAAAAAATCATTGTGTGGTGACTATCCTAGATTGCTTCATTTTAAATTCCATGTCTATCCTAGGATTGGTTCATTTTATCTAGAGAAAGTTCTATCTGTGAAAGGCGTTAGACTCATAACTCTATTTAAGTACAACCTGTAAGCGCTAAAATAAATAGTAAATGCACCAAAACATACTGTAAAAGTGCTACGGAAAACCCCAAATGCACTAAAATAAATCCTATATGTGCTTAATCTAGGAATGCAAGATTTTTACAAAAACTCTAATGAAATGTGTTGGACTTATGCGCCATTCTGTTCCTTGGATGCGTTGAAACAACTCCTGGAAGCACCGTAACAGTTCCTGGATGTGCCGAAAAACCTGCAAAAATGCCGTTAGAAACCCTGGATGCACTAAAGAAAGCCATGGAAGCACTAAAACAAGAATATTTGATGAAAAGTTGAATTCCAGAATGTAAAAACCTATCATAAAACCTACAAGAAAATGTTAAAAATGGGGCATAGGCCCCACAGTGGGTGCCAAAAATGTGTGAATGAAAATATGCATATCAAATATGTAAATCAAAGTTGAATCAAACACACCAATGAAACTTTAAATCAAAGCATAAACTAAAAGAAGAGAAAAAAAAACTCCATTTATGCTTCGAAGACGTTCCATTGTCCTCTATCTCTAGTGTTTTTGTTGAACCTAGCTTGCTCTCATATTTTGTATATTAAGCTCAACAAAATGTCTTCCTAGAGAATGAGTTTTAGAATAAATGCATGCTTATGCTAAGATGCCATTAACAAGACTAAAAATGATAGCTAAAATATGAAATTAATAAATGTAATTATTTCTAAAACTAATAAATGCTAGATGATATTAAAATAATGTGTGCACGTGAATGTAAGTATATGCAAGTGTAACCAATGCTTGGATTCACAGAGGTTTTTAAAGAGTTTTCAAAAGACTCTGATTGGTTGACGTGATCAACAGTTTAAATCAAGCTTGTTGAGATGAATGGTGAGAGATTTTTGAAAGTCAAGAGAGAAATGGAAGGTTTCCTTCTACACAAATTTTCTCTTTCAGATCTGAAGGAAAGTTTCCATTTGAGAAGTGAGTAGGAGATAAATCTCATAATTAAATAAATAAATTTATTTAATTATATGTGAGGATGAATTTAGAAGTTTTGTATAATTAAATAAGTAATATTTAATTATGTGTGAGAGATGAAAATGGAAGGTAATTAAATATTTAAAATATTTAATTATGTGTGAGAAATAAAAATGGAAGGTAATTAAATATTTAAAATATTTAATTACGTGTGGAGTGAGAAAAGGTATTAAATTAAATATTTATAATATTTAATTTAACTATGAGATGAAGAGGGTGTTTGGAGGAATATTCCATTATTTGAATTCAAATATTCAAATTTAGAATAACATGATAATTAATATAAATAAATTATAAAATTTATTTACTTTAATTAAGAGGAAGATGGAAGATGGCAATAATTAAATAAAGTTATTTATTTAATTAAGGTAGAAGAATTATAAAAGTGAACAATATAAATAAATAATTAAATTTATTTATATGTAGATGACTTTAGAAGATTAATTAAATAATTCATATTTAATTAATTAACAAGCTTGATTAACTGTGACCATTTTTAGATGTATACACTTTCGTCACATAGTCATCATTCTCACGTTGTTTCGGGATGCGTCCTTCCAACATCAACAACGTTGTCATCACCTGTCAATTGGTATTCAACTTGACTAGGGGCACAATCATGTTTGTCCTTGGATTCTCATGTGTAGGCATCAGTCACGTGCATTTGTTGTGATCCTCTTAAACCATTCAAAAAGACAAAAACATCATAAAATGTCCTGAAGAAAGCCCTAAAAATTGAAAAATGTCCTAAAGAAAGACCTAATCAAATATTCAAAAAAAGACAAAAGAATCATAAAATGACAAAAATTAAAAAAAAATCAAAAACAAAAAAAACATCCAAATCAATGTCACAATCCCAAAAACAGAATCAAAGTCTGTCAAATCAGTCAGTATATGTCATTGTTGAACTATGTTGTCTCTGTGCCTTTGCTATGTAGGCAAGACCCATCTTTGAGTCCCCGAGACATTAGGTCAGTCCTTTTAGGTTTTTCCAAATTAAATCATGACATTTGTCGCAATGGTCACATCGGTCAAATAAGTCAAACATAGTCAAACTCAGACACAAGACAATCATTTGAACGTCAACATTCCAATCACGACCTAATAGACAACACAGTCCAATCAATCTTACAGTCAACATCAGTCAACTTTCCAAAACATATTAGTCAAAAAAATGTCAATCTCGTCACTCTTTAGTCCTCTTGAAGATGTGTCCTTCTTGGAGTTAGACCTCATCAAAATGTCCTTTTCCTTTTTTAGGATGTGTCCTTCCTGACAATAGCCCCTGTCAAGCTATCAACACCGTCGAATTGGCAAAACTCTTAAACTGTCAAAACTGTCAAACTGACAAGAAATCAATCTTTGGAAAACAAACATTGGCAAAAAAAAATTAAATGGTTGTTAATCTTTCTGGTCTATCTTGTCTTATCTTTTGACTATTTTTTTCTATTTTGGTCTTATCTTTTTATTATCTTGTCTTTTTGGTCATGTTACTAGCTACCTCGAGGATGTCCCATGAATGATTTAGAGGTGTGATGACGTCTCCTGACCTATTTTATTTTCTTTGACTGTTGTCTGTGGATTGTCTTGACAAAAAGACTGGGGCAACATGACCCTTAGTATGAGTTAGGACATTCCTTGTCTGTGATTGTCTATTTTTCAAGTGGATGACATTGCACACCTTGGTCTATGTCATACCATGGTGTTTGTTGTCCATTTGTGTCATTTTTACCGCCCAATGACGATTCGAGCAACGTCTATTAGTTCTTTGGCAAGTGTTGAAGGATTCTTTCCCATCCCACTCTTCTTTGTTTCCCTTCTAACATTTCATCTAGTCTGCATCTTCATCATCCATATCTTTTGCACTAACATTTATTTGTCTCTTCATATTCTAGTCTTCTCATCAATTTCGAGAGCACACCCATGTTCTTGGAACTTGTTTGTCCTCTCGAGGGGGTATACCGCTACCCTCATCATTCTTCCTCATCCTATTTTGCACTGGGGCATATTTTTGCATTATTTTCTTTGTCACAATGTGACATGCTACATTATGACAAAGAGGGGCATAATGTAGACACTTAAAAATGACCTAGGCTTGCAAGCTCTATTTTACCACTTTCGTTCTAGCATAATTATGGCATTTAATTATATCTTGGTCCACTTCCTACTATTAATTAAATAATTTATATTTATTTAATTAATTCATGTCTCTTATATTCTTCATGATTATTAAATAAATAAATTATATTTATTTATTCAATATGTCACTAAGGGTCTATTGTCCTCTTACAATTAAATAAATTTCTTAATTTATTTAATTACCTTTATTCATTTATGTCTTCTCGATTATTAAATAAATGAATTTTATTTATTTATTTAATGTCACTAATTCTCATAATTAAATGGATTTATTAATTTATTTAATTATTGGTTATAATCCTCTAAATTAAATAATTATCTTTAATTTTTTAATTGCTTAAATTAACATGTCCCTCATTTTAAATAAATGAAATTATTTAAAATGATTTCATTTTATTAGCTGTCACTTCATTTTGGTAAATAATCTGAAAATCGATTATTTATTGTCACACAAAATCCATATTTTGAATTTATTTAATTCAAAATGGTAATCTTCTTCCAAAAATCAAGTAATTGAGTAAATTATTGATTTTTCAAATCTGTTTTTCAGTTCAACCTTTATCCTCTTGATTTTTTGAATCTTACAAATCATGCAGTCTTTATCGTCTTGATTTTTGAAAATCTTTATCTTTTTAGCTAATTATCACATTTATTCTTGACTGCCAATTTGATTTTCTCAAAAGACATCTTGACCACTCATTTAATGATTTTTCCCTAACCCTGATTAGGGATTGTCACATGAAATCTCGTCCACTGATTTTAGGCTTTGTCAATTTTCAATCTCGTCTGTCCACCCAAAATTGCATTTTCTATAAAATGCCAATTTGCTCACATTCTCAGGACCATTTCATTAATTTAGACATTCATGCTTAGAATTTAATTTGCATTTAGCTTATTGAATTGGATTGCTTATTCATAAGCATAGTCATTTGTCATAGGCATTTTGTCATTCAAATCCTTCAAAACTTGCATAGGGCTTAGTCATAGGCATTTTCTCACACATACAAATATGAGGGCAACAATCATACACTGCAAGCTAGAAGGTGCTATGGAAATGAATCATGGAAGAAACGAGTAATAGGTATAACCGTTTTAATTTTTTTTAAGATTTCAATGTATTTCATATTTTCTTTGGGTTTTGTTTATTAATCTAATCTGCTAACTTACCTAAAAATAACCCATTGATACAATTAATATTAGATGTTGGGAAAATTCAGTCTGGGCTTGACTAGATAGGGTTAGGGATTTTATAAAATGTTCTAAGCTAGCAACCTATTATTTCAATTCTCTTTTCTTCATTTTATACTTTTGTTCTCTAGAAATAGTGGCATCCAAGGTCACCTTTATCTCCTCCAACTCCTACCTCCAAGACGAGTGTCCAAAATTAATACTTGTTATCTTATACTCCTTAGGCGTTATTTCATGTCTATTTTTTTCAGCTGTGGGAGTAGCTATATGGATGGTTTTGTCACCATCTTCATTTCTCTATATGACATGTTTTTCTCTAGCTCTATACCTAGGCTTAGGAGTATCTACTTCTTATATAAAACTATTGAGATTCTGAGGAAATACTTCTACTTCCATTGGGGAAGCTAATTCCTTGATCAACCAATTAGGTGTATTCATCATTCTCTACCTCTGCAGCATGACCTTGTTCTTGGTTTCCACTCGATTCACGAACCTTGTTTCTTACTTATTCAGTCTTATCTGTCACATCCTCTGAAATAGGAATTTCCTCAACAATTTTTGGCATAGATTCGAGATTACCAGGATTTGGCACTATCTCCTCTATTTGAAGACTTACATTTTCCTGTCTATCCAGATGTTTGACTTCAATTTCCTAGATGTTACTTTCTTCATTCTCTGCTACACCAGGGTTTTCTTCATTTCTAACTTCATCACCTGAAACCTGTGTAGCTTCACCTTTCTCAATTTCAACTTCAACACGGTCCTTTTCTATTTCTGTAAAGACTTGTGATTTTTCATAATCATTTGGAACATTCCCAAGTGAAGGTTGGGAATCAAAAGTGTCTTCAATAGTTATTTCATCAATAGGATCTTCCTCTACAATCTCCCCTGTTTCCATCTCAAGGATATCAGGATTCCCAACTTTTGATGCAAGTGTTCCTTGTATAAATTATTCTTCTTCAACATTTATAGGAGTTGACCTTGTATCCAGAATCTCTTCTATCAATGGTTGTACCATGGTTTTATCTTTATATTTCTTTTATTTTACCTTCTCCCATATGGCACCCCATTTATCCATCTGTTCTTTAATTTTGGCTTAATCTGCCTCAAAAATCTCCTCCAAACCTACAAGAGTTCCTCCCAATGATTGTTTCATACTAGCCATGTTAACTGAAGGAGGAGAAATAAATAGTGCTACAACCTTTTGAGATGCATACCTCATTTGTGTGCCAACATTTTTTATTACTCCTGCTTCTTCTTCAATAACTAGTTTAACCTTTGGTTTTTCTGTAGAGGAAGATGCACCTTTGCGTCTTACTTTTGACTTATCTTTGCTTGATTCTACATCTTTCTTCTTATCATATGGCTATATTGGAACTTCTTGTTTTGAAGCTTCAAGGGTTTTGTCCTCAATCCTTATACCATGAGCTGCTTTACTAGTCTTTCTTCTCTTCTTAGTAGGATCTCCACTCTCAAATATAGTTTCATTTCTTTTTTCTCTTCTTTTATCCTTTGAGAATGTGGGGTCAATTCCTCTTTCTCTTAAAGATTTTAAAAAATCATTTATCCAGTGTTGATTGTATAACATAACAGGTTTGGAAAACTCATCAATTGATGTCATTTATTCACATTCATAATCTAGTTTTGGCATTGGTTCATCATACACTCTATCTTTGTTAGAGGTTCTATTCAACACTTGTCCATCATCCTCTTCCAACTGATCTAGGATATTATGGAGCATAAGAATCCAAGAAAATTCTAAAGACAATCTTTGATACTTTCTTATTCCTACTTTGTGCTCATCTTCACAATTAAGCCAATAATCTTCTAGGTGTTGGACATGAGCATGGTAACCAACTATATTCTTGGCAATGTTCCCCTCAGGGTGATAATATATTCTTTGAAGTGGAAAATACTCAAAATTATATGTTCTCAATTCTTCATCACACAAGTCAAACACTTTGATTGCATTGCACTTATAATTTCCTATCACAATAGGGAAATTGAAAGAGGCATTCTTGTGAGCATGACTATAAAGAGCCTGAGATGGTTTCAACTATCTCACCAATTCTAATAAAATAATTTTTTCTGTGGGATACCTAGGTAGCATGAAATAATTTCCATAAAACCCTTCCATCCTAATATAGGAGTAAGTGGGGAACTGAATATACCAGCCTCCCATTGGTTTGATAACACTTTGTGCCTCTAGTGACAATCTTTTTGTTTTATCACCTTCAATCATTTTGACAAGCTTCATGGAGAAAAAATCATTAACTCTCTTTGTAGTCGTGGATAGTGTTATGGGGTAAATGAGCATATATCAAACTATTTCCAACTTCCCTACCCAAAGCACCAATCTTTTTCAACCCTTGTTTGCTTGCCCTGACGGTGCAAGAGTAAATCACATATGAAGACATATAGAAACATATGGTCTTGGGAAATGTAGTTATCTATTCATGTAATTTTTCACTATTAAACATCCCCTAATGCATTTGCATGAGATTTTCTATTAGTATGTATGTTATTACAAACATCCAGGGTTCAAATTTACTAGCATCTCGTAAACCAGCTGTCTTGCTCAATAGAGTTATAATATCTTGAATTTCTTGGTTGAGCATAAACCTTTGAATTACTTTGTTCTATGGTGTAATCAGCTCTTGGCACCATTGGGTACTCATAATTTCTCTATTACGGGCTTCAACACTCTGATATGTTTTGGCCTTTTCCTTTATATTAACATTATACATCTGGGTAAAGGAAGGAAGCCCAAATGTGTATGTAATTCCCTTCTGTGAGAGGTCTGCATATATTCTCATCTCTTTTTCAACAACTCTTTTATCTGTGTTATAATAATTCATGCATTTCATAACCAATTCAGGGGCCTCCATTTCTAGCATAAACCCTCCTGCTGAAAATAATCCATTTGCTATAACATTTCTAGTACACTGAGAAGCATTTTCCTGGCTAAATTCAAATCAAAGAATGAACACCATTCCAATTTCTAAAGGTAAATATCATCTTTCAAGATTTTCTTGTATGAAAATAATTAATAGAAAATAAGTTATTCAAAACTTACCTGGTTCTAGTTGATAAGGATAATATTCACAGAATGGAACTCCAAAACCCTCAATAGTTGGGTTCTCAGTTTCTCAAAATTTACCTCTCCTTATGTGCTAGTATTATCTCTTTATTTCAATGTCCTTTGTAAATTTGTGACATGACACGAAGTAGAGTGTTAAAAAAGCAAGTGTATGCTTAAGGTGGTGCCAAGTACATGGGAGTAGTTCATCACCTTAATTAATTACTATTTATAATGCATTAATTCCTTGAATAAAGGCGTAATCGTTACAATTTAGGGTTCAAATTATGAATTCCTAGATTTCTACATGGGCTCACTACTAGAGGAGACAGATGGTGTGATGATCATACGTGGCACTCTAGTGTCACTCTAATCATTTGCAAGACATAATCCATTAAAGATATGTGATCAATCTGTGATCATCGAGGTTAGAACCTCTGGTATCAACTTTTAAGAGAAATACAAGAATCCAGGGCACTTACCTTTGAGCCTTAGATAAAATAGGAACAAAAGAAAATACTAGGAAATGGGTTCAAGAGAGATTACAAAACTTCCAAAAAAGACTCCAGTTTTTGAGTTCCAAATAAAAGGGACTCTGATACAAGGAAGGAAAGAAAATGTATCACCATGATTAACACTTCCAGCGAATGACTTACCAGGTGGAGCTAGGACCAACTGAAGATGTAATTCACTTTGACATAGCCACACAACTTTGGGATTCTGGTTTCTAGTAATTTATCAACCTTCATGACAAGTCCAAAACACCGAATCTGGGAAAGAAAAAGAGAATAAAATAAAGACCAATCAAAATTGAAAATGAGACCAGCAACTGACCAAGTCGCAGAACAATGCCAAAGCAAATGAAAGTGAAAGGGAACATGAAGAAAAGGGGTCCACATTTTTCCAAAGGGAAAAATGGGGAGTTTTGTGAGACCACACAATAGTCACTCCTTCATTTTCAGTAAAATAGTAGGATTTTCCTTCCCATTTTCTTATTGCAGATTTACAGTACCAATTTGATGTTAACTGTGATTCAAAATACAAAATCCTCTTCATGTCTTCTTATTGTGAGCTTGCATACAAGAGTCTCATATAATTTAGGTTGTATTTTGTGTTCCGTTTAGTGAACCTTAATGCAAAACACTGTTGGATTATATGTTTTCAAGGTGGGATTATGAGAATTAAAGTTTTTCAGAGATTGTTGAGAGTAAATGTTATCAAAATCTTTGATTTTCTGGTGAATCATCTTTAGGTTTTAGGATCTCAATTTTATTTTTCCGCTTAACCCTTTCCTCTAAAAGTCTTCTAGATTAGGTGATTTTCTAGGGGAACCAACCCACTCTGGAGATTCGCTCTCATTTATATATTACCCACTATCTGAGAGTGTTTCCATGTTTCAGTAGGATAGGAAAGTCTAACTTGGCTAAGGGTGCAATCCTGATTGACAACATGAGGTTGTTTATTGAAATGCTCCAAGGAGTGGCTATTGATTAGTTTTATCATCTTTCAACTGGAAGTATTACTAGTTGGGCTACACTTTGAACCAAATTTGAAGAGAGGTTTAAACTAATAGAAAATGCTCATGCTTTGTTGGCCCAAATCACTCAAATGAAATTGGAACCACACGAGCCCGTGTGTGAGTTCATGGCCAAGTTCAATAAGGTGTAAATTAGAATTCCACCTATGGCTTAGCCTTCAACTAAAAACTTGAAGTTTTTCTTTATCAACACTCAATTTCTAGAGGTGAGTTTTCTTCTATGAAGAGGAACCCTAGCTAATCTTGCAATTGCTCACAGTTTGGCTATCAAAGTAGAGGATGATCTAATAATTGTGAGAAAGTAAGAAATGATCAAAATAGGTCTAAAGGATAGTCCTCTTTTGCCCCATCTTTTACAAATACCATGGATCCTATGGTGCAAAAGATAGCTAATGAATTGTTGGCTCTCAAGAAGAAAATTTCCCAAGATTCATCTATTCCCTCCTATAAGGACATTCCAAGGAGGACATGCCCAAATTCTTCTAATTATCCCAACAATACCGCAAGGAATCAAAACTATAACAAACTCCCCCCACCACAAGGAAGCATTAATAAGAGGCACCACCTATAAATGTGGTAGTGGGTTATTGTGAATTTGAACAAGATGATATTCCACAATTAGAATATGTCTTGGAAGATGGTGATAATATCTTCATGGAGTAAATAAAGATATCTAGTGACTCTAACATCAGTTTTTTAAAATACGAAGAAGAACAAGAAGAAAAGACTTATGGCGAGTCTTATGCTATTTTCAATCACTCTCAAAATTAGTTCAATCATCAACATGAAGTTGATGGAAGTAATTCAAAGGATCATCCACATCTGGTGATCACAATTTCTAAGAGGGGGACACCTTTTCTAGTTCAACCAAAGGATATAGTGGGAAACAAAGAGGTACACCAAATCCTCCCACTTCTTTTGTATCTAGAACTAGTGTACCAAATCCAAAACCCCAATGTGAAAATCCCTCATCTTCTTTAGAAAATCCTTACCAATCTTTTGGTATTATAGATCATGCTAAGAAGAATAAAATATAAATGTTTGATGTAGAGTATCTTCAAGCTAAACCCAACCAATTTGATAGACTAGTTAAGTTTTCCAAAAATAAAGGAGATTATTCTAGTCAAGACTCTTCCCCAAATGCCTTGGTTGTTCCTAGTGATATTTTCATGCCCCACTTAGATGAACCATCACTAATATCTAATTTGAGAGATTCCCCATGGGCCATCTTACATGAGTTTTCCTTGAAGGTTTCCTAATTTTTTCTAAGTCCTAGAATTTTGGGTTTTCCAGGTTGTCTCTTACATGCTTACCTTGCATACTTCTTCATTTCTCCATCACTCCCTTCCTTCCACTTTTTCTTCTAAGTTTTTTCAGGTGTTGGCCTTTGGCCTTACCCTTTACCCCTTACCATTCCTTTCCTCTTCCATATTTTCCTTTCTCCTTTTGGCCTCCATCCTTCGGTCTTCCTTCTTCCCTAATCCCTCTCTTCTTCCTACCTTCTTCTATCGGCCTTTGGCCTTCACCCTTCTCTCTTCCCTCTTAACTCTTACCTTATTTAAGTCTGAGGTAAGTCCGATCTCTAACCTCCGGTGGTCTAAGGTCTTACCTCCAAAGGTTTACTTTTGCAGCCTTCAGTCTTCACCTTTTTGGCTTTTAGGGGCAAGGCTTCCTCCTTACCTCTAACTTTTGGAGGTAAGACTTCCCTCTTACCTTTAATCTTTCCTTCACTTCACACTCTACTCCTTCTTCAAAGCATGCGGTAAGGGGTACGCTCTACACCTGACATCTAATAGGTCGATGCTTAACCCCTAAAGAATTTTTTTTCAGGGCTTCAGACCATTTTTTCATGCTTGTAAAGTTGATTTTTTAGGCCCGACACCTCAACCATCCTATGTTTTGACATGTTTTCTAGGTGACATTTTTGAGGTTTGATTGTACTTTTGAGCAACCTATCTAATTTATTGGGCTTCAAGGAATACATTTATGGCATCCCTTACCCTTTATAGTTGGATTTCATGGGTGCACATTCCCATTTACTGCTCTTTTTTTACTTTACAGACGGATCTATGCCCTAAGCACGATTTTCACAGATGGCTTAGATCTTGCATGCCACAGTATTTTTTGCTAACCCTAGTTAGGGTTAGGGTTGGATTTTTTTTGTCCAATTATGCCTGATCTATAAAGGAAAAAAAAAATTCATTTATAGGGTTCTTCTTCCTTTATCTCCTTTGGATTTTTTCTTTTGCATACATGCATTCTACATTCTATCATTGTAAGGATTGGTTTTTTACCTCTAGTTTATTGAAATCAATCAAGCTTTCCTCTTCTTGGATCTTTTGTGTTTGATTAAGTCATTTCCTTGCATATCTGAGTGTTTATTGTGTTTTCATGCATGTATGTTTGTGTTAAATTGTTTGCAACTGCTGTGATGAGAAATCCTCTTTCCATTCAGTGCCTTGTCAAACCCTGGTCTTCATGTATGCCTATGAAAATCAACCAAACAGAGAGTTGTGAAAACTCTCTTGCTCCTCTTCAATGATGTATTGAGTAGTCTTGGTCAGGAATAAGTGACCTTTCCATCTTAGTGTATCACTTCCATCTTCCCTTTCATGGTCTCTTTCTCCCCTTTTCCTTATAGCTATTAGAGTAGGTTAATGGTAGGTTTTCATGTTTTGGGTTGGACCAACACATTGCAATGTGATTGAAAGAGGAATCCAACCTTCTCTATATATTCGACCTCACATGTCCAAAGGTCCCAAACCTTGAGGTCATTTCCATTGTGTCATTGGAATGTTGAGCTCCTTACTCAACATGGTACAATTTCATCTGACAATAGTTTCTGACACGCCTGGTGGGACTACTTATTTCCATTGAAGAATTGGGTGTTTTCTCCCATGCATCTTCCCTTTTGAGGCATATCTTCAAAAACAATGGCAATTCCATTCACATTTACTAGTTTCATTTCATTCCATTGAAGAGGTGGTTCCTTCTCCAACATTTTATCCTTTGGAGGCATTCTCCAAGCATCTGGTGACTTTGCAACTCTTTGGGTGACTCTTTAGTATGTACCCAAAATCTTTGGTTAGGCAGTCCTTTGCTCTTATTTTGTAATATCAAGGCGTTTCCTATGCATTAAAATGTCATTTTTTAATAAAAACCACATGTACACTCCACCATATCATGATAATGCTAGCTTTACACCTCCCAATCAGCCATATTAGGCTAGTTATATCTCCCATTTCATTCCACAGAACCCTATTGTTGTGGGTTTTCAACCTTCTCAAAATGCATACCACCCACCCCAACCTGCTCAGTCTTCTTGGATTCCTACATATTCCTATCAGCAGCCCCAAGAGACTCATTATTTTCAAAACCATCCTTGTTTCTCTCCTACTTAACCCTGAGATTTTGATAATTTAAGTGCAAGTGAAATAACAAGTATCTTGCTTGATTTCAATAGATAGATTAAGGAGATTTTTAGACAACAAGAGCTTGACTACAACAAGAGGAGTCGGAAAATCAAGCCTATCAGGGGCAGAAAGAAGGTTATTTCCCATGGCATGATAAGTTTGTTCATCAAGCTCATTATTTATAGTAGCAAAATTTAGAAGCTCAATGGAGGTATGAGTAGCAGACTAGTTGGAGGCACAAAAAGGATAAAAAGAGGAGTGTACAACAACAGATGTTGTTGCTATGTAAGAAAAATTTAGACTTCCGCTTGCTTTAGGACAAGTGCGTGAGACTCAGGTAGTCCCTTGTGTGCCTAGTTTCAAACAAGCACCTCCACCATTTCTAAAACAACCTGCTAAGGAGGAGGTAAGAAAGTATAAATTTTTAAGTTTCAAGAAACCTAACAAGTTTCTTGAAACCCCCATTAGCCCTCCTTTTATTCTAGAACAACCTATTGTGCAAGAGGTATGCAAGCACAAAAAATGTATTTTCAAGAAACCTAATCAGCCCCTTGAAACTACAATACAACCTCTTGTGCCATCAAGAAGATCTTCTATGTTGGAGATCCCATGTTTTGTGAGGCTTAATTAATTTCAAGAGCCTATACTTGATGAGGTTGTTGTTGTGGTGCCTTCTTGTGCTCAAAATAATGACTATCTTGCTCTGCTACAAGAAAATATTGAAGATGAAATAGTGTTGCAACAAAAAGGCATTAAAAAGGTAGAAAAAAATGATACATTAGAGGAATCAGTCCTCTCATTTGATGCCCTTGATTTTTTGAGTATGAGTAAGATAGATCAGCTTTACCTACATCAATTGAAGCCTCCAAACATCTTGGTTTGGGATTGATGGTTGAAGATAACTCCATGGTTTTGGAGAAGCAACAACAAACATGTTTAGTCCCTGTTATAGTGGATGAAGATCCACTATCTATTGAGGTCTATAGTTCTAAGGTGAAGGATCTCTTGTGGGATGATTTAGAAGATTTTTTCTCAATCTTGGATGCCAATCTTTCATCCCAAAAAGAGAAACTTTGTGGGAAACACAATAAGAGTAAGGAAATAGTAGAGGATGTGGCAACCATTGCATGCCATGAGTCTTATTTTGTTGCAACTCGTTGCCAAAATGAAATGAAAATTGAGAGACAATTTGAAGAATTTAGTTCTTCACTTAAAGTGTCACAAAAATACAATTTTTGTGTTGATGAAGAGTGCATCAGTGAAAATGATTTTGTAGTTGTTGAGCAACCAAATTTTTTTTTGGAGAGTGATGCTCTCATTGCTCAATTTGATAGTATGTCTGAGCTTCAAATTTTCTCTTTTGAGTTGCATGAGGAAGGTCTTTCTTGTGCAAATAAAAAATTAATTTTGGCATATTTTTCATCACCATGTGAGCTAGAAACTTTCTTTTTGTGTCAATTCATGCTTTGAGGAGGTCAGTGATGGTGGAATTGGCTTATCCTTTTTGTGAGGTGATTTCTCTTCCCTCTTCAAAAGGTTTGTTCTCAGATGCTAACTTTCCTTTTAACAAAGTTCACCCCTACTACTGTATGTTTTCCTAAGGCACTAGTATTAGATGAATCTAATAATTGCATCATATGGTTCCCTTGCAATAGAAAAATTTACAATGAAGTGATCCTCCACCTTGCAAGAATTTTTTGCATTTCCATTCATGCAGGCAATAGTTTTCAATGGTTATAGTTGGGTGAGGTTTGCAACTATGGTTTGAGGGAGATCACCTCCTTCAAAAGGTTCATCTTCTATAGAGGCAATCTTTAATTCTTTGTTTTTTATTATTTTGTGTATATATTGTAAATATCTTGCTTTCTATGAAGTGCATTTGCACAACCTGCATTCTCCTTAAGGGAATTTATGTTCTAGTTTCCACGCTTTTCTCCAAGTGCAGTTGCACATGTTTTGTTTTTCTTTGAGGAGGCCCAACTGTTAACTTTTTCCCTTCATGACTCTATTCCCAATGGACCGATAATACCTCTAGATCCCATGATTACAATAATACAAAAACAACAATAAACTATTAAAAAACTACTTAAAACTACTTATAAATGAATGAACTTGGTCACGTGACCATTAATAGTTTATTGCTAGTCATACATAACATGACCAGATTGATGACTAAACCATTTTTAGTCATTTATTGGTTGTTTTGATTGATCGATTTGGTAGTATATTTAGTCATTGATTTAGTCATTGGTTGTTGTAATTTGGTCACTTATTTAGTAATTTTTTTTTACTGATATATTTAGTCATTGATTTAATCATTGATTGTTGTAATCTGGTCACTTATTTAGTCATTTTTTATTCACTGATATATTTAATTGGTTACTTATTTAGTTGTTTATTTATGAATTGATTGTTGTAATCTAGTCACTTATTTAGTCATTTTTTTATTCACTAATATATTTAGTTATTGATTGTTGTTTGCTAGTTACTTATTTAGTCATTTTTATTCACAATTTCTATGCATTGGTAGTGTGTTTAGTCATTAATTTTAATCATCATTTTGATCAATTTGGTAGTATATTTAGTCATTTTTATTCATTGTTTTCACTAGTCATATATCTAGTCATATTTATTCACTTTTCACTGATTTCTATCAATTGGTAGTATATTTAGTCAATTTAATTGATTGATATTTGAGGATTTAAGCATAAAACAAAAAAATACACAACAATCATCAATTGCACACAATAAGATAGACATTGAGAAGGAAATTCAATCAACTATATTAATAAAAGAAAAGTTTTCTAATTACAACTTAGAAATAGAGTATTACAATTGTTATTTTTAGTCACAAGACTAAAAATCTGAGTTACAATATTGCATAGAAATGACTACAAGAAAGAAACTTCTCCAAAAAACTTCTACAATGATGGAAACACATGGCTCAAGCCCTTTGATGTGCACACATGCCCCTTTCATCTCTTAAAACTTCTACAACATGGGAAATCTTCCTGAAGCAAGTAATAACGTGTAGAATCCAATGAGAGTGTTGATCATGTCCCATATATAAAGCTCTCTCCTTCAATGCAGTCAATAATAACCTAGCTACAATCTTTCCTCCTTTATATGCAACGTGCCATCTAATATGAGCAATTGGGTGCTGCCTTTTTTGCCATCAATGCAGTTGTGCCTCAATACAACCAACAAAATTACTATTAATCTCAATTCAGAAAGAATTAAAGTGCATTGTATATTGTGTAAGATGGGGTTAGAAAATTCCTAGCCTAGAAGAAGTGACAACCAACACTTCTAGACTATTAACCACACCTAAACAAGAGAACACAAATAATGGAGAGAAATCAAGAATACAAAGCACAAAATAAAATACTCCCCATCATGGTTGATTACTTCTCTTTCTCTCCTATTTCTCCTTATGCAAATTTTTCCTCAGATTTGTTGTAATACTTGTGCAAAACTTGTAAATGGTAAGTAGAAAGTTGGAGACAAAATGGTTGCTAAGTTGAAAATGGGAGAGGAAGGTTGCTTTTATAGAAAATCATTCAAATGGAAGGTCCAGATTAATCTTCTAGAAAGATTCCAAGATCAACAGATGAGGATGCATGAGAGGGAGGCTATGAAATGGATGGCCAAGATCAAAATTCTAGAAAGATGCCTAAGATCAACAATTGAGAATTGATGCACCAAGAATATGCCATTCCTGGAAGGATTATGATAGGTATGACACCGACGACTATGAAAACAATCAAGGCTATGACACAGATTAATGACAAGGCATATCTGACCAAAAGAGGTGCATAAATAATTTATTTTAAATTATTTACTCAAAAATGGAGAAAACAGACAAGAGGAAAATAAATAATTTATCCAAATGATTTATTTGGAGAAAATGAAAAAGGGGCATTTAACTAAATTAATCAATTTAATTAAATGGGGAGGTGCAAATTAGACATGGGTAACTGATTTGAATTATTTATTCAAAAGAGAGGAATGACACATAATTAAATAATTTTGACAATTATTTAATTATAGAAGAATAAAAGGTCAAATAATAATTATTATTATCTGACTATAGACAAATGATGAAACATAAATAATTAAATAAATAATAATTTATTTAACTATTGAAGAAAGGGGTATATTAGCGATGCAATTTGTATCTAAGGGTAAATTTCCTAAGGTTAGATTAGATTAATTAAATCCATGATAAGCATAAACCCAAAGAAGTTATGAAGCATAAAGAAAGCTTAAAACAAAATGAAACGATTATACCAGTTGGTTCATGAAGCTTCCATTGTTCACCTCCATAACACCTCCTAGCTTGTAGCATATGATTGATGCCCTCAGATTGAGTGTGTGAGTATTTCGACTATGACATTGTCCTATGCAAGTTTTGAAGGATTTAAAATAAATGCCTATACCTATGCCTATGACAAAATGATTCTCAAATACTAAATAACTCTAAGTATTTATGCGTCAGAATAATAAAATTTATGTGTGTAATCTCAAAATGTGAGCAAATTAGCATTTTATAAAAAATGCCATTTTGAATGGACGAACGAGATCGACTTTCGACAGAGACTTAAAATCAAAGGACAAGATTTAACCTGATAATCCCTAATCAGGGTTAGGGAAAAATCCTTAAATGAGCAGTCAAGATGTCATCTAAGAGAATCGAATTGACGGTGGAGAATAAATGAGATAATTAATTAGAAAATAAGGATTTTCAAAAATCAAGAAGATAAAGACTACCTGATTTGTGAGATTCGAAAAATCAAGAGGATAAGAGTTAAACTGAAGATCAGATTTGAAAAATTAATAATTTACTCAATTACTTGATTTTTGGAGGAAAGTTACCATTTTGAATTAAATTAATTCAAAATATGGATTTTGTGAGATAATAAATAATCAATTTTCAGATTATTTACTAAAATGAACTACCAGTTAAGAATGTGATATCATTTTTAATGATTTCATTTATTTAAAATGAGGGAAACGTTAATTTTGACAATTAAATAATTAAAGATAATTACTTAATTTAGAAGATATGATTAATAATTAAATAATTTAATAAATTCATTTAATTATGAGAATTAGTGACATATTAAATAAATAAATGAAATTCATTTATTTAATAATCAGGAAGAAATAAATGAAGAAAGGTAATTTAAATAAATTAAGAAATTTATTTAATTAGGGGAAGACTTAGACAATTAATGACGTATTTAATAAATAAATAAAATTTATTTATTTAATAATCATGAAGAATAAAAGGACATTAATTAATTAAACAATTATGACTTATTTAATCAATAGTCGAATGTGGACCAAAGACATAATTAAATATCATAATTATGCTAGGACGAAAGTGGTAAAAAAAGAGCTTGCAGGCCTAGGTCATTTTTAAGTGTCTAGATTTTGCCCCTCTTTGTCATAATGTAGCATGTCACATTGTGACAAAGAAAATAAGTTAAATATATGTTCCAGTGCAAAATAGGATGAGAAAGAATGATGAGGGAGGTAGCAGTATGCCCCCTCAAGAGGACAGATGGGTTCTAAGAACACGGGTGTGCTCTCGAAATTGATGAGAAGACTAGAATATGAAGAGACAAAGAAATGTTAGTGCAAAAGATATGGATGATGATATGGATGCAATGCCTATATGAGATGGGTGAGAGAAGATGACAAGACTAAAGAAGATGCATGTTAGTTCCTAGACCAAATCCTTCAAAACATTACCATAGGACTTTTTATATTTATTGTTCTTAATCATCACTGGGCAGATTGTTGTGATGGCCAACAAACACCGTGATAAGACATAAATCAAGGTGTGCAAGGTCGTATCATCACATAAGACAAGCAGTCACAGACAAGGATGATCATGACTCATACTAAGAGTGTTGTTACCCAAGTCTTTTTTTCATAACCAACCACCAGCAAAAAGGACAAAAAGGATAAATCATGAATCATTGTTGCTTCTCTAAATCCTATTTCGAGGACATCCTTGAGAAACTAGCAACATGATTGTAAAAATACAACAATAAAGCCATTATCATGATACATTGTTGTTTTGTAAATCTTGAAATCAGGACATCGTTGAGAAACTAGTAACATGTGTGTCAAGAGACAAGACAAATTTCATGATATGTTGCTACTTCTCTAAATCCTATTGTTGGGATCTCACTAAAAAAATAGTAACATGATAAAAAAAATCCAAAGACAAGATAAGACAATCATGATACGTCCCTGTTTTCTAAATCTTGTTGTCAGGATCTCGCTAAAAAACTAGTAACATGATGAAAGCCAAAAGACAAGATAAGACAATCATGATACATCACTGCTTTTCTAAATCATGTTGTTGGGATCTTGCTGAAAAACTAGTAACATGATAAAAATCCAAAAGACGAGTGCCAAGTGTTTTCCCAATGTGTCTGGATACCCAATATTTTGATTTCAAGATGTCAGGTTTGACGATGTCAAGATTCCAGGGTGTCAAGGTTTTGACGATGCCAAGATGACGAATGCCGAAGATTGACAAATTCAGGAAGGACACATCTTGAATAATGTTGATGTCGAGAGGATTGATCCCTAAATGTCAAAAAGAATCACTCAAAAATGTCAGATGACAATGAAAATGCCTAGGAAGGACACATCCTAAGGCATGAATAAGAGAGATTGTTCTTTAGAAGGATACATCTGAAGAATACTGATGTCAAGATGAGTGATCCTTAAATGTCAAAAGGATTCCTCAAATAAAAGTCGAATGACAATGCCTAGGAAGGACACATCCTAAGGCATAAATGATAGAGGCTATTGTTCATAAGGACTCATCTGAAAGAATAACCAAGAGTTGACAGTTTGACTGGTTGTGACAATTTTGACTTGTTTTGACTAAGTTTGACCGAAGTTTCACTTGTGTTGACTATATGTCAATATCTTTGACATGCTGATGTGATTGTCATGTTTGAATAAGTGATTGTCATACTTCATTTTAATGATTTTCCTTGACCTGTAGAATTTTGATGTGTGTGCCAGTATAGTGCCATGAACCCTAATGGATTGACCTAGTGCGGCCTCAGGGGCTCATCGACAGATGGCCTTGCCTATGTCATACACTCAGAGACCTCGTAGTTCGACATGACCAATGACTTTGTCTTGATGACCAAAGATTGCGTCATGATTTTATTTTGACAAACCTAAAAGGACTGACCTAATGTCTTGAGGACTCAAGTATGAGTCTTGCCTACGTAGCAAATGTGCAGAGACAACGTAGTTTGAACGAATGACAAAGACTTGACTAAAATGACAGACATAATGAAATGTGACTTTGTTTCACGTTATTCAAGCAGTGTGAGATTTGTTGTGGTTTTCTTTAGGATGTTATGTGATGTTTGTGGTCTAATTTTATTTTTTTTCAGGACCTTTTGTGATGTCTTTGGTCTTTTTTCAGGACTTTTTGTCTTTTTTTCAAGATGTTTTCTAATGTTTTTGGTCTTTTTTTAGGATGTTTTTTGATGTTTTTGGTCTTTTTTTAGGATGTTTTCTGATGTTTTTGGTCTTTTTTCAAGATGTTTTCTAATGTTTTTGGTCTTTTTTCAAGACGTTTGATGTTTTTTGTCTTTTTTAAGGACTTTTTTCAGTTTTTTAGGTCTTTCTTCAAGACATTTTATGAGTTTTAGGTCTTTTTTCAGGACTTTTTATGATTTTTGTCTTTTTTTTCAAGACACTTTATGATGTTTTTGTCTTTTTGAATGGTTAAAGAGGATCACGACAAATGCATGTGACTGATGCCTACACATGAGAATCCAAGGACAAACATGATTGTGCCCCTAGTCAAGCTGAATACCAATTGATAGGTGATGACAACGTTGTTTGACATGGGAAGGACACATCCCAAAACAACGTGAGGATGACAATAATGTGACGAAAGTATTGAGGTCTACAGTTAGGCCAGGAAAAAATTCAAGTAATTTTTTTGATAATGTGCTTGTATAGATTAGAATCGTTGCATTTGGAATGACTTGGTTAGGACTAAAAGGGATGATGGAGTATCCTTAAACTATTTGACAAGGGAAAGCCAAAATAGGTAACATACATGAAAGGATGAGAGGTGGCCTTGGTAAAGGATGAGAGACATGAGACTAAGGGAATTGTCATATGATTTTCAAGGACTATGCCACATAAGGATAATGAGGTTGTGTCAGTAATGACATGACATTTCATGGATAATGTATGACCAAAGGATAGGCATGTCAAATTTTTTTCCAAAGAATGATTTGTGTGCCAGTTTTATGTCAAGACCAAGGTAGGTGGGAAAAATGCATGGAAATGATAGGGCTTAGATGGACGTAAATGTCATGAGGAAGGAATGGGAAATGAGACAAATTTCCCCCAAGTGTAAAAGTCCACATAGATGATTTATTTTACGCATAATGCCTATTTTCCAAGTTTTCATCATGGTACTTATCCAGGGCGCCTATTTGCCAGGTTTTCACCATTGGATGAAATTTTTCTCTATACTATTTTCTTGACTTTTTAATTTTTTTGGTGTCACCAAGATGCCTGTTTTCTAGGTTTTCATCAAGGTGATGATGTTTTACATTTTTCATTTTTTTGTATTTTTGATATTTTAGGATGACCTTGATGCCTTAACTGACCACTGATTGTTTTGAAGCTGCTGACGGTGCTGATGTAGAGACTGGTGCCATGATATGCCAATAATGACCTTGCTAAAGAGGTTTTCTTGTCAGGATCCTAGTGCTTGCATACAATTGATTGATGTCATTGTGATCCTTTATAATACTAGAGTTGGCCTTATCAGAATACACACATCGCGATAGAGTGCCATGAGAGTCCTTGTGGTAAAGAGTTGTTGCCATGATGTGTCGGATTTGTGACATGGGATTTTTGGACTTTAGGCGAGATGTAGGGTTATGACAGATGATGGTAGACGTGGAAAATTTGTTTGGAAATTTAGATGAATCACTTTTTATTTTCCAAACTTGGTATGGTGGACGACGGATTTTGGAGGGATGGCATTTGGAACCAACAACTTTAGATGCCTTGCTTGATGACCATTTTGAAGGAGGTGGAAATGTGTTATATGTGGGAGTCCTCTTCTATTGTGGCTCCACATTGTGATTGAATTTTTCTTTTGGTGAGATGTAGGGTTATGACAGATGATGGTAGACATGGAAAAGTTGTTTGGACGTTTAGATGAATCACTTTTTATTTTCCAAACTTGGTATGGTGGACGACGGATTTTGGAGGGATGGCATTTGGTACCAACAACTTTAGATGCCTTGCTTGATGACCATTTTGAAGGAGGTGGAAATGTGTTATATGTGGGAGTCCTCTTGTATTGTGGCTCCACATTGTGATTGACTTTTTCTTTTGACATATTTTCTTTGCTTGATCCACTTGTCTTTGGGATCCATTTTAATTTCATTTGTCCACTTGTCTTTTTGTTTGATTCAATGGCCTTTTACATTTGATTTTGATCTTTTGATTTGTATGAATTTTGTCTTTGTTGGTTCCAAAGGGAAGGTTTAAGATGTTGAGAATGACGGTTTATGGTGTGGGTGGAAGGGGTGATGGCAACAACATTATGACAAGGATTTATCATGGACTCTATTTTGACATTTGTATTTGACAAGGTTGCCCCTAGTATCGAGGAGGTTCCACTGAAATTGTTTAATTTTCTAACTGAAGAATAGCCAAGACCTTGATGTCTGTAATTTTCTTAAAATTGTATTGGTTCTCGAATGCCTTGCTCATGTATGCCTAGTCATTTTCCTTGATATTGCATGCTTTGAAAAATTATGTTTGCGATGGGGTATTTGTTGTTTTGAAAGCAAGATGCTAACCCATAATGATGTATGTGGACTTTGTTACTTGGAATATTTTCGTCTGCGAGGAAGCCTACTCTGAAAAAGATAGATGAACCTAGTTGATGAAGTGTCTTAGCTTCATTGTCATGTTGGACATATTTCTGACTAATATCTTTGGTCCGATCTTGTGACATGTCAGGTTCAGATGATTCTATTGGTGCTTCCAAGTCAATGTCGAAGCCATCATTATGGTCAGTGTCATAGATTCTAGTAAATTTGGCTATAGCTTGATCATTTTCAAATATGTCCATAATGGAAGACTCTTGTTCTTGAGGAATATCGTCTATGTGTGATATGGAGGCAAGTGTATCATTTTGGAAAGTGTCAATAGTCGAGGTCTATATAGAATTGGAAAGTGTTTGATCATGAATGGCGTAAAGGTCAAGGAGTGGATCGTTTTGGATTTCTTGGTCAATGGTAGGGTCTTGGTCAAAGATGAGGTTGTCATGGATTTGGACTTCTTGGTCAATGGTAGGGTCTTGGTCAAAGATGGGGTTGTCATGGATGATATAATTGGAAATAGAATTGTTGTTAAGGATAGGTGTGTTTTGGATGTCATGATTGTTTTGAAGGACTTCTTGAATGGACTTTAAGATAGGGTCATGGAATGGGCTACCTTGTTCTTGACATGAGGGTGACATTATAAGGTCATGCTTTGGGCTTTCCTTTTGACATGTATCCTCAAGTTTAGACAATGGGGTGTGCCTTGGAGTAATGACAAAATTTTCATGACTAGATGTGGCTTGTGAGGGGTTGACTTGAAAAAGATTAATGAATGAAGGACTAGGATAGGACATGGGGACTTGGACTGGACTAGTATGTAAAGGACTAGGATAGGACATGGGGACTTGGACTGGATTGGTGTGTGAAGGACTGGGATATGACATGGAGACTTGGACTATACTAGTGTGTGAAGGACTGGGATAGGACATGGAGACTTGGACTAGACTAGTATGTGAAGGACTAGGATATGACATGGGGACTTGGACTGGACTAGTATGTGAAGGACTAGGATAGGACATGGGGACTTGGACTAGACTAGTGTGTGAAGGACTGGGATAGGACATGGAGACTTGGACTGGACTAGTATGTGAAGGACAAGGATATGACATGGGGACTTGGACTGGACTAGTATGTGAAGGACTAGGATAGGACATGGAGACTTGGATTGGACTAGTTGGTGACGACATAGGATATGACATGGAGACTTGGACTGGATTGGTGTAAGGTTGACTAAAATGGGACGTGGAGAGTTGGACCAGATCGATATGGTATGATGTGGGGACGTGACATGAGTTGGTAGATGGTTGATAAGGCATGTAGAATTGGACGGGATTGATAGGTGAAGGACTAGCATATGACGTGGAGACTTGAAATGGACTAGTGGACAGTTGGTTTCCCTTGTCAAAGTTAGGATAAGGGTGATTAATGGATGTTTGTTGTGGACTAATGCCATGGATGGTGTTATGTGACTTTTGGTAGTGAGGATAGACGGATGGAGGACTAGGACTCATGGATTGTTGGTATTGACCTCTACAGAGTAACTGGTATTCAACTTTAATAGCAAGCCTATCAATATTTTGTTGAAGGGAAGACAAGGTGGTGGATGTCATGATGTTAAATGCAGAGTGATAATGACATTTGTCTAAGGGAAATGACTAATGCAAGGTGATAAAATTTTCAAGAAAGGATGCCAAATGCCAAGGTGACAATGAAGACTAATATGAAAATGTTGACTAAGGAAAATGACCAATGCCAAGTCTAGATTCCAAATGAGGACTATGATGCAAGGTCTAGGTGCAAAATGAGGACTAAGATGGACAATATTTGGAAAAAAAATTTCCTAACCACTCTAAGCTTGACTTATGTCTCAATTTAGGTTATCAAAGGACTTGCTAAGGGGACTAAATGAAAAGGTCGAAATGACCAGTGAGCCTTCCTAGCTAGGCTGTTGAGTTGGAGGTTCTCACAAAAAGGAGAATGACCGAAAAGAGGAATAATGACTAGTCCCAGGATAACCTAGTTTTGAAAGAATGGTTTTGCAAAGTATGGTGAGTTAGCCTAATCCAAAGTCTATCAAGATGAGACCTAAAGACAAGTTTATGTTGGAAATGATGATTATGACACCTAGGGAATGTGACTAAGATTTGGAAAATTAAACCTATGGTTAAGATGCAAGCTAGTGAATGCAAATGATGGATGTTTTGAGCAATTTCAAAGTTGATTTCTGACAAAGACCTCTTAGAAAAAAGTGTTTCACAATAGGCTGAGATTGTTTTTTTTTTATGTTTTTTTGAAAAGTCTAAGTTGTCTAAGGTCGATTGTATGTGTCCAGATTTGTGAATGTTGTATATATTGTTTGAAAATCTAGAAAACACACAATGTTTTGGTGTAAGCAAATGCACATGAGACAAGCACGATCCTAATAGGCCAATAGGCCAAGGGTTTGTATACTTGATATAGTCCACCAATATACCCCGGATTGGTGTTAAACACCTTTCCTTCTTGAGAGCGGATAGCTTAGAAGTTTGGTGGCACTGGCTCCTCTCCATGACTCATTAACGTCATTCAGGCATACTAGCTTCAGATTCTTGGGTAGTCACTTCCCAAGAATTGTTATCTCTACTCAAGGGGATCAATAGTGAGTGTCTTTGGGCATGATATTGTACCCTGCACTATATCAAGCAACGGTTGAAAAATGGTTGGCCTCTAAAACAATAGGTGTTTAGTAAGGGCATTCCGTTCGTAGGGCATGATCCATGTGGCGAGAGTCCCCTTTTGGATCCATCCCGTCGGAACCATACGCATGATTCTTGGGCTTTCCCCAAGAATCCACTTTTATATACCAGCTAGAAGTCCCTTGGGTTCAGGGTGCTACCGGTCTGAGTCATCCTAGGGTGAGTACTTTTTCCCACCAGAACAGGCCCAAGTTCTAGAGTCAGTAACCATTTCTCTTACACCCAGGATCACACAAATACGCAAGGGGAGAGGATACTTCGATATACCAAATCATGAGGGTAATAACACAAATGTGCTTTCTCACCAAACACAGTAGACACTTGTTAATTTTTATCCAAGTGAAAGATTTGCTACACTACCAAACAATCTGTTTCAAATATTTAACTAGGGTCTTCAACATGCGTTCTGCAAAAAGATTCATTAGTAGCTTGATAATGATATTCGACTATCGATTTGCAAAAACTTCGTTAACTCCTCAAGACACACACAAAAAATAGAAGATTAGCGAAAATAAAATCATGAAAGAAGGTTGTAAATTGAAAATCTAAACCTAAAAAATTTACTAGTCAGATGCGTCATTTTTTTCCACTTGATCCAATGTGTCCTTTGAAGTGTTCATTTTTTGCACATGCCCAAAACCAACAACAAAGCCAAAACCCTAACAAGATAATTGATCACTACTATTAGAGGGTTAGCTAGTCAAAACAAATCTGATTTTTGGAAATGATTTTGATAGTTAATTAAAAATACAGAAAAAAGTTCCTATCTAAAATTTCAAGAGCTTTCCAAAAGTGTAAAGAACTTCAAAAAAATTGCTATTTTGCACTTGAAATTAATTTTTTATGAAAAATCATAAATTTTTTATAAAAAATACAAACTAACTCCAAAAATTATGATTTTTGGACTGGAGGTGTCTGATGTCATCCTAAATTTGTAAAAAAAAAATTGTGAGCAGATCTACAACCATTTGTGAGATATAAGCAAATATTTTTGAAACCCCAATTTTAAAAGATTTGTTGTTTGACTAATAATTGTGCATCCAAATTTAAAACATAAAGAATAGACCCATATTAAAATTTAGAGAGATTTCTAGAAATGTAAAAATATCTGACAACTTTGATAATTTTCTCTTGAAATTGATTTTTCATGAAAAATAGAAAACAAATTATAAAAACTTAAAAACAATCCAAAAAATATGGATTTTGGAATGAAAGCTCTTGATGTTGTCCCCAAGCTGCAAAATTTTTTTTGTGAGGAAATACATAGCCATTTGAAAGTTATGGTCAAATATTTGGAAACTAGGGCTTTATCCAAAATGATGCAAAACCTGCAACAAAAAGCAAACAAAACCTACAACAAAAAGAATCCAACTCCAAAAATTGCTCAAAATTTGTCCAAATACATCAGGTTCACCAATGTATCTAAGGGTAAATTTCCTAAGGTTAGATTAGATTAATTAAATTCATGATAAGCATAAACCCAAAGAAGTTATGAAGCACAAAGAAAGCTTAAAACAAAATGAAATGATTATACTAGCCAGTTCGTGAAGCTTCCATGGTTCACCTCCATAACACGTCCTAGCTTGCAGCATATGATTGATGCCCTCATATTGAGTGTGTGAGTATTTCGACTATGACATTGTCCTATGCAAGTTTTGAAGGATTTAAAATAAATGCCTATGCATATGCCTATGACAAAATGATTCTCAAATACTAAATAACTCTAAGTATTTATGCATTAGAATAATAAAATTTATGTGTGTAATCTCAAAATGTGAGCAAAATAACATTTTATAGAAAATTCCATTTTGAATGGACGGACGAGATCGACTTTCGACAGAGACTTAAAATCAAAGGACAAGATTTAACCTAATAATCCCTAATCAGGGTTAGGGAAAAATCCTTAAATGAGTGGTCAAGATGTCATCTGAGAGAATTGAATTGGCAGTGGAGAATAAATGAGATAATTAATTAGAAAATAAGGATTTTTGAAAATCAAGAAGATAAAGACTACCTGATTTGTGAGATTCGAAAAATCAAGAGGATAAGAGTTAAATTGAAGATCAGATTTGAAAAATCAATAATTTGCTCAATTACTTTATTTTTGGAGGAAAATTACCATTTTGAATTAAATTAATTCAAAATATGGATTTTGTGAGATAATAAATAATCGATTTTTAGATTATTTACTAAAATGAACTGCTAGTTAAGAATGTGATATCATTTTAAATGATTTCATTTATTTAAAATGAGGGAAATGTTAATTTTGACAATTAAATAATTAAAGATAATTATTTAATTTAGAAGATATGATTAATAATTAAATGAATTAATAAATTCATTTAATTATGAGAATTAGTGACATATTAAATAAATAAATGAAATTCATTTATTTAATAATCAGGAAGAAATAAATGAAGAAAGGTAATTTAAATAAATTAAGAAATTTATTTAATTAGGGGATGACTTAGACAATTAATGATGTATTTAATAAATAAATAAAATTTATTTATTTAATAATCATGAAGAATAAAAGGACATAAATTAATTAAACAATTATGACTTATTTAATTAATAGTTGAATGTGGACCAAAGACATAATTAAATGTCATAATTATGCTAGGACAAAAGTGGTAAAAAAAGAGCTTGCAGGCCTAGGTCATTTTTAAGTGTCTACACAATTAAATAATTAAAATTTATTTAATTAATAGAGGAATATGATCAAACATAATTGAATAATTGGAATAATTAAAATTATTCAATTATTGGAGGACAACGACCAAGAAAAATGATGCTTGCAGACTTAGGACATTTTTTAGTGTCTACATTTTTCCCCTCTTTGACATAATGCAGTTCATCGCATTGTGTCAAATAAGTTTAGTAAAGAGATGCTCTAGGATGCCCTAGTGATAGTATGGTACATGCATGCCCCCTTGGGAAAATTTGACAAATTTTCAAAAGGTCGCAAAATTTTTGGAAAATTGTCTCGATAAGAAAAGAGGATGGTTATGAATTCGATGGTGAAGACAAATTTGAGGATCAAGATAAAAAAACAGGGTCAAATTCAAGGTCAAGGGTGTCAAAAGGTGCGACCAGAAGGCGAAGCAGGTCAAAAACCCTAAGTTTGAACCTATAAATGGCAAATTGAATTTGAAAAAGGGTCATTTTCACATTCCAAATTTATAAATTTTGAGAGCTCAAAGTGATTAGGCAGCTAAAATGTCTCTAGTTCCAAAGGCTTCCCACCACGTGTATCAGATCCATACACACCGTTGACCAAAGGGAGCGCCCGCCCTCGTACATTCTACTAACCTAGCTTTTAATTTTTTTATTTTGCATGCATTTAATGTAGGAAATAATTTAGCAGACAATTGTGTCACATGACGTGCAACACATTTGTCATTGTTTTCGATGCATTCAATAAGTGGTTCACCATGATAGTCTCGATGCGACACAAGTGCATTATGGTGGGGGCAGAAGCGTTTGTAGTGTGACACATGAAATTTTGTGATGCAATTAACTTTTTGAGCAACATATGTGGTCAGGAAGGATGCAAATGAATGAGTGAAATGCATATGTGGGTCAAAGCGATGCATGTGTTAGGTGTGTGACACATTTGTAGTTTTGGGTTAGTTATAAGTTTATGTGATGCATTTGATAAAATTGTGACGCAATTGCCTAATTAAAAGCTTTCCACAGACTAGGAAAGTTTGACTTGGTCAAGTTAGGTTCGATAGGTCTAATGAAGGTTTCAAATTTACATTATTGGTTGCTTGATGTTTTTAGGTGCATCTTCCTCCCATTTACACATGAGATTCCAGGCCAAATGTGTTTTGACTACGAGACCAGTTAGGCAACAAGGAGAAGGATGTGTTGTTGGAGCTTGGTTTATTCTATGTGACATATATTCCTACTATTAGGGCTAATAGGGGCATGTTGACAACACTAGAAGAGCAATGGAACTTGGAGATGAACAACTTCCACTTGTTGATGGGGGAGGTGATAGTCACCCTGGAGGATGTGTACAATATTTTGAGATTACCCATTCGCGGTGAGTGGGTATGATATGACATTGCTCGAGGGCTTCAGGAATTGTATGAGTACTACGAGATTGAGGATGATGTAGAGCTTGGGATCCAAGGATATGAGATATGGTGGGAGACCCCGACAAAGACATATGATCGATTTGACTATGTTTTATGTGCATTGATAGTAGGGGTGATGATTCTCAATCGTAGGGGTCATGGTTTCCCAGTGGGTTGGGGAGACATGTTGGGATCAATGGTTCGACATAGGATAGTCTATGCATAGGGGCCATGTCTATTGGCTATATTGTATTTTTAGTTGCATGATATCGCCTACAAGGAGGGGTAGAGCTTGAGTTGTGGTGTGACTCTGTTGATAGTTTGGGCATGGGAGCACATAGCAGTGTTTCAGCCACTAGTGGTTTGAAAAGCAGTGTACACCACACCATATGCTTATCTATATCATGGGGCATTGACTCAGACACATGTTGGAGATGTGGGCTATTGGAGGCATGTCATAGACACATTGGTGAGTTTCATTTGGAGACCTTACAAGACCTTCCAACTATGGATAGATGAGGACGACTAGTTACCTTGGTGTCGACATCCACAATATCTGATTAGGTGGATGGTGCAGTCACAACATATTATCAACACATATCTCCTGGAGAGGGTGTAGAGACAATTTGGGGAGAGACAAGGAGTTTTGGTTTGTAGAGTAGAGTATGGGTGGTCCTCCTGCAAGGTGCATCCTTGGGGTCCATTGATTGTTGTTACTACAGGTGAGTGAGAGATTGATGTTATGTAGGCCCTAGATTGGGAGTGGAGAGGAGGGGATGTAGATGTAGGCACGACACTAGAGTATAATTCCTGGTGGCTCATTCATAGAGCCATTCGATTGACCAATCCATAATAGCCAACTCTAGTAGAGCATCGAGTCAGGGGTGTGAGAGGTCAATAGGGAGGTAGACCTGGGAGAGGTAGAGGATCTGGAGGACAAGGAGATGATGGGGGTGATGGAGGATGATGATTATGTGGAGGTGATAGGAAGCCAAGGAGGAAGGATAGAGGATGACAGGAGGGTAGGCAGTTGTCACCCATCCGAGAGGAGGCAGAGATGGAGGATTGACTAGAGGTTCGGGCAGTACCAGAGGTGTTGGTACATGCAAAGGAGTAGAATGCAGAGGTTCCTATAGTGGAGGTTGCATACCAGAGGCCATGGAGGTCGAGGGAGGTGGTGATGGGGGATAGAGAGAGTAGGTAGGAGGAGAGGAGGAGGTTGAGATGGATGAGGTGGAGTGGGTCCTTTGTGAGAGGATCATCATGGGTGATGAGGAGATGCCAGAGGAGGTGGGGAGTGAAGAGGGGTCAATGGAGCAGAGGATAGTCATCTTGCAGGTTTGAGTGGAGGCCCTTGAGGAATAATTGAGGACAACTATCATAGAGAGGGACGTCCTTAAGGTTGAGAGGGATGAAGTTCAGGTAGAGAGGGACCTAGTAGTCATTAGTAGGTAGTAGACCAACCAGCGGATGATTGAGTTCATAGCTACATGTAGTGGGTCAGTGGTCGAGGTTTCCCAAGAGTATTCTAGGGAAAGAAAGTGAAGCCAATGTTATAGGGACCTCTAGGAGTGATGTAAGCAAGGTGGTTGACACTCACTATTCAACACAATTTGATCAGACTTCAACAAGAAAATCAACTTCTTACAACACAATTCACTCAACTTATCTCAAACACCCACTCTAAGGCTTGTAGCCTTCAAAGGTCAACACTTGGACTTATCTTTTGGATAAGGTCATACCATTGCCAAACAAACCTCAACAAAGACTCACCACAGACCCCAAACCAAAATCCCAAAATGTTTCAAGAAATTTCTTCACAACAATATTGAGATCCAATAAACCACCCATGAATTAGGCTACTCAATTAGCCCTATTTTTGAAAGGAAGTACTTCCTAATCACTTTATTTTCACTCAAACTCTTTTGATAGTCTTAAATTGTGACTCAAAACCACAAAATCCTTCAACAATTCTAATGTTTAAGACCTCTAGTCTGTTGATCCACCAAACCCTCCATTTCCGTGCAAGTAACCTAGGATTTTTTGAAAATCACAACTACTAGGCCTCACAAACTCCAAAATTGCATCCAACACATTCAATTAGGTTTGTACAGACTCTCAAAACCCTCACAAGTTCAATTCTCTCTACAACTCATCAAAACCCTACTTTAGTAACTCATTTTCACATGAAAAATGCTCTACCCAACCCTAGGGCATCATCCAAATTTGAACAACTCAATTCCACAGCCTACCAAAACATGAAAAAAATTAAATTAAAGAATATTGGACCCATTCCACAAGATAAAGTGGACACAAAAAGTGGAATGGGTCAGTTAGACATTTTAGAAAGCAATCAACCCTTAAAACCATGTTATTAGGGCTGCTTCAACAAATTGATGAAAGCTCACTCAAATCTAAACATTAGATCCTCAAAATGGTTGAAAAATAAATCTAATCCAATAACCTATAAAGAAAAATGAGATTCGGTTCATTGAAAGCTTGTACGGGTCCGTACAAAATGGGAAAATTTTAGGAAACTCAGAAAATTAGCAGAAACAATGTTGTATTCTTATTGGAAACCTTCAACACATTGTTCAACAAACTTGTACAAGCCTTCAAGAGGATATATATACATTTTAAAATCAAATATAAGCATGCAAATTA
The DNA here is from genome assembly GCA_007258455.2 of Sequoia sempervirens. Classification (NCBI taxonomy): domain Eukaryota; kingdom Viridiplantae; phylum Streptophyta; class Pinopsida; order Cupressales; family Cupressaceae; genus Sequoia; species Sequoia sempervirens. The sequence goes on from VDFB02000015.1 coordinate 41,699,322, forward strand.
CCCCAACTACTTTTCAAATTCTTAGACTCTTCATATTCCTAAGTATTGCAGTTTTGACAATTTTTTTCTTAACAATATTTCTTTGCATTTTGTGCAACTTTTGCAATTTGACACCTATGACTCAAGACATGCCTAATTACATTGTAAATGGTCTTGTTATACCTTTTTTAGCATAAAATACATTGACTAAAGAAAAAAGACTCAAAATTCTCCAAACAACCTAAACTCATCTAAGTGACCTTCAAATTTTGAAATGGTGGCTTAGGTACTCCTTCACCATACACCCCCACAGAAAAAGAACTCTTGTCACAAGAGTTTTTCCTTGTGACTATTCCTCGATGCTTTCCACATATGCTCTGGTCTTTAAACTCTTTCCACTGGTCTATATATTGTAATCCTCCAATTTTCCCTGCATCATTGACTGCATTTGTTCTTGAATATGACTTCACCTCTGCATTTATACCTGAAAATGGTTTTTTCCCTATTCCTTGATCTTCTTGTACTCCTTCATTTATACTTGCAAAAAAAGACATGTTATTAATTCCCTAAACTGACTTCTCCTTTTTCTCACTTTCATGCTTGCATCTACCTCCATTAGCTTGTCCATTATGTCCATCCATCACTGTCATAAGTCATTTTTCCTTGTCAGCAACTTGTACTTTTGTACTGTCAAACTTACATATTTTTATATCTATAGATCCTTCAAACCTTGCAAACTTACTCCCAACTATAGGACACACAATGGTCCCCACCAAAAAATTCTCACTCAAATTCACTATAATCTTGCCCTACAGACCTAATTCAATCTTCTTACATGTTGCCATTGCTTTTTTGAACTTTGAACTTTCTGCAACACCTAACTTTTTATCTTCATTCACAACTCCTAAAAGCTCTTTTTTCCCACACATGATCACTTTTTACTTACCTTTCTCATCTTCCACCAAAGGAGTTGAAACAAACTTGCATCCATCCTTCACTATAGTGTATGTTTTTTCTCTTCTATCATACATTTCACGCCTATCATACTACCAGGGCCTACCTAGGAGTAAGTGACAACAATCCATAGGAATAATATCACAAACTACCTTATCCTTATAGCCTCCAATCTGGAATTCAACAACAAATTTTTCATTAACCAAAAGGGACTACAAATCACTCAACCAAGACACTCTATAGGGTAACTCATGAGGAACTTTTTGCAAATTCAATTTACTCACCATATCACTTGACACCATATTCTCTGTAGAGCCAGAATCAATGAAAATTTTGCATACCTTGTTTTTACACTTACAAGTGGTCCTGAAGAGCCTCTTTCTCTGCAATGGATCCATCTCCTTGGCTGCCTTCAATAGAGTCTTCCTCGTCATCAACATTCCCCTTGTTTTAGGAGCAGCTCTTAAACTTGCAGAATTTATGCTCTCATATTCCTCTTCTTGTATGATTTGTGCTCTCATATCAATCCTCTTTTCTCCACTTGATGAGCTACCAAACTTGTCAGGACATTTCCATGAAGGATGACCATATTGATTACAATTATAATATCTCCCTGAAAAATCATTAGAATTTCTACCACCACTAAACCTTCCTCTACCTCTAAAACCTCCTCTTGTATCAACACCTTGATCCTTACCTTTGTTTTCTTCATCTTGTTCCTCAAATGACTGCTCTGGTGTATGGATTGATCCTCTCACTCTTGTACTAGTACCTCTTCCTCTCACTGATTTCTCTTGCCTTCTTTTGAGTTTTTCCTCCACCCTAATTGCTAATTGAAAACATTCTTCAACAAACTTTGGGTTAGCAACAACAAGTTCATATTGTATATTAAATCTGAGACCACCTAGATATCTAGCCACTTTTTCAACCTCATCTTCATCCCTTATTGACCATATACTTAATTTGTAAAATTCATCAGTTTAGTTCTTAACATCTAGATCATTTTTCTTCAATCCTTGCAATATTTTATACAATTAAACTTCATAATCTTTTGGAATAAATTTACCTTTCAGTTTTTGTATCATCTTGTCCCAATAAGTTATTATTGACTTGCCTTATTTTATCCTCTTTGCTTGTTAATAGTTCCACCATAGAATATCATGACCTTTAAGTTTAGTCTTTGCCACCTTCACCTTTTGTTCATCTGAAATATCTTCACTCTCAAAATGGTTATCCATAGCAGTAATCCAATCAAGAAATTCTTCTTCATTTAGATTTCCACCATATATAGGAAGATCAACTTTTACCTTCATTGAATCACCTTTCACTTCTCTAAGTATCTTTACCATCCTTTGATCTTTAGGGTCTATTTCCTCATCAACATCTTCATATTCTTCACCATCTTCCTCGGTTTCACTCTCTTCATTCTCATCTCTTCTTTTCTTTGTCTCCAAACTAACAAGCCTTGCCAATACTGCATTATCTAACTCTAGAATCTTAGCATGCTTCTCCTTCAATTCCTACAACTCTGTAGTAGCACCAACACCTTTCAAAGGTATCTTCACTAATCTATCTTTTTACCTTCCAATCAACTCTCTTCAAACCTACAAAATTCAATCAAACCACCAAGAAAAGAACTTGTCCCTAAGCTCTTATACCACCTAATCTAAGAAATGTGGTTGACACTCACTATTCAAAACAATTTGATCAGAATTCAACAAGAAAATCAACTTCTTACAACACAATTCACTCAACTTATCTCAAACACCCACTGCAAGGCTTGTAGCCTTCAAAGGTCAACACTTGGACTTATCTTTTGGAGGCCATACCATGACCAACCAAAATCCCAAAAGGTTTCAATAGATTTCTTCACAACAATATTGAGATCCAATAAACCACCCCTAAATTAGGCTACTCAATTAGCCCTATTTTCCAAAGGAAGTACTTCCTAATCACTTTTTTTTCACTCAAACCCTTTTGATAGTCTTAAATTGTGACTCAAAACCATAGAATCCTTTAGCAATTCTTAGGTTTAAGACCTCTAGTCTGTTGATCCACCAAACCCTCCATTTCCATGCAAGTAACCTATGGTTTTCTAAAAATTCCAACTATCGAGCCTCACAAACTCCAAAATTGCATCCAACACATTTAGTTAGGTATATACAGACTCTCCAAACCCTCACAAGTTCAATTCTCTCTACAAATCATCAAAACCCTACTTTAATAACTCATTTTCACATGAAAAATGCTCTGCCTAGCCCTAGGGCATCATTCAAATTTGAAATCAATTCCATAGCCTACCAAAACATGAAATTTTTTTTTAAAGAATATTGGACCCATTCCACAAGATAAAGTGGACATGCATCAGTTAGACATTTTAGAAAGCAATCAACCCTTAAAACTGTGTTATCAGGGCTGCTTCAGGAAATTGATGAAAGCTCACTCAAATATTAACCTTGGATCCTCAAAATGGGTGCAAAAGAAAGATGAGATTTAGTTCATTGAAAGCCAGTATAGGTCTATATAGAATGGGAAAAGTTTAGGAAACTCAGAAAATTAGCAGAAACAACATTGTATTCTTATTGGAAACCTTCAACACATTGTTCAACAACCTTGTACGAGCCTTCAAGAGGCTATATATAATTTTAAAATCAAATATAACCACTCAAATGACCCCAAATACTTTTCAAATTCTTAGACTCTTCATATTCCTAAGTATTGCACTTTTGACAAAAAATTTCTTAACAATTTTTTGCATTTTGTGCAACTTTTACAATTTGACACCTATGACTCAAGACACACCTAATTACATTGTAAATGGTCTTGTTAGACCGTATTTAGCATAATATACCTTGAATGAAGCAAAAATACTTGAACTTCTCCAAACACCCTAAAATCGTCTAAATGACCTTCAAATTTTAAATGGTGGCTTAGGTGCTCAAGCAGCAAGGAGAGAGTTGTACCTCCAGAGAGGAGGGAGCCCACACTTTTTGAGATAGATAATGGCTCATGGGGTAGAGAGCACAACATGACTCATAGCCAACAGACATAGAGCAGGTCCTAGGGTGAGACATCAAATGCCAGGCAGGCCACTCCATATGATAGGCCTTCTACTACAGAGCATAGGGTCAGTGATGCACCATGTAGAGCCCCAGGGACATGTGATCAAGGAAGTTTAGGATAGAGCCCCTTGTTTTTATGTATTAAAAACTAATTTTTTTATTATTGAGTCTACGAGCTCCACTTTCATTGGACACATCTTGACATTGTTTTATGACACATTTTTTTTTTAGCGATATATATATAATTTTGGCAGCGGTTGATGATATGCATTACATCCAATATCAACATGAAGAGATTGTCGAGAGATTTTTGACGATGTTCATTTCACACAAATTGGACTCTATTTTCCTGAGTTACAAGTAGTCAAAGGTTGGGTAAAAGTGTTGACCATGCTGATGTCAGCATGGTATAGTTAGCATGCACAGTCAGCCTTTTACCTATTACAGTTTGGCACGTGGCACTCTATCGTCTCCCATCTTCCAGCGCAATTGGAATGAACTGCCAAAATTCAAAGATCTCATCGTTATGCAGTGTAATGTGTGCTTAACTAATAACTACCACCGGTTGCTATTATTGACTTATAATTGGAAATTGATTTTTAAATGGATGGTGGTAGGGGTCGACCTCTTGACCAGCCTACCACCAAAAGGTTTCTCCACCATTGAGCCATCGTATGGCTCTGAATATATTAAGGGCTTCGGTTAATTTTGTTAAGGTTTTAAAGACGATACCCCTTAATGTAAAAGATTTAACTCTCTATATATTAAAAATATGATAACTAATTAAAAAAAAAAAAACTTTCCAAGATATTTTAAGTCGAAGAATGAAGATTTGGGAGGGCTTAAATGAAGTTGAGATAATATTAAGGGGATTTTAAATGATTTTATTATTTAAAAAGGAGGATTATTATAGATTTATCCATGTAATGGGGGGGATTTTCAAATATTTTACTATGTAAAGGGAGATTGGGGAATATTGTAAAATCAATTGGTTAGTAACCAATTAGGGTAATATTGGTGTATAAAAGGGGGTAGTGTAGGATAAGAAGGGTAAGTGGTGACTTAGAGAGAATTATTCTTGGTGAAATTTTGCTCAAATTTCATGCTTTCAAGGAGATTGTTCCTATGCACTTTGGATGAGATTTTCAAATTTCTTGCAAACCAGGGAGAAACCATGTTGGAGCTATGTATTAATTTTCTAGAGAATTAATCAGATCGGTCCACTCATTTGAGAGGGGCCTAGAGACATAGTCATTTTTATGGTGAACTTTGTTATGAACTCTGTTTGTATTTCTCTCTTCTCTCTTGTTCTAATATCATCACTTTGTTATTTAAGTTTATTTAATTAAGGTTCGTGTGTTAATTTCATTTGTAAAGCTTGAAGAAATCATTGTAATCATTAAAGCATTCAAATAGCAATTGTCATACATCCTAAAATAGATCAAATTTGGTATTAGAGCTTTATGTGACTAGTATTGCAGAATTGGATGCTAACACATTCTAGGGAATAGCAAGGTGAAGGCGAACTTGAAAAATATGTAGACACTTTAAAATGACCTAGGCCTGCAAGCTCTATTTTTATCACTTTCGTCCTAGCATAATTATGACATTTAATTATGCCCTTGGTCCACATTCGACTATTGATTAAATAATTCATAATTATTTAATTAATTCATGTCCTTTTATTCTTCATGATTATTAAATAAATAAATTTTATTTATTTATTAAATACGTCATTAATTGTCTAAGTCTTCCTCTAATTAATTTCTAAATTTGTTTAATTATCTTTATTCATTTATTATTCTAGATTATTAAATAAATGAATTTCATTTATTTATTTAATATGTCACTAATTCTCATAATTAAATGAATTTATTAATTTATTTAATTATTAATCATTTCCTCTCATTTTAAATAAGTTAATTATTTAAAATGATTTCACATTCTTAACTGTTAGTTCATTTTAGTAAATAATCTAAAAATCAATTATTTATTATCTCACAAAATCCATATTTTGAATTAATTTAATTCAAAATGGTAACTTTCCTCCAAAAATCAAGTAATCGGGCATATTCTTGATTTTCCAAATCTGATCTTCAGTTCAACTCTTATCTTCTTGATTTTTCGAATCTCACAAATCAGGCAGCCTTTATCTTCTTGATTTTTAAATATATTTATTTTTCTAATTAATTATCTCATTTATTCTCCACCGCCGATTCGATTCTCTCATATGACATCTCGACCACTCAGTGATTTTTCCCTAACCCTGATTAGGGATTGTCACATTAAATATCGTCCTCTAATTTTAGGCTTTTGTCAAATGTCGATCTCGTCCGTCCATTCAAAATTGCATTTCCTATAAAATGTTATTTTTCTCACATTTTTTGGATTACATAGAGGAACTTCGTTATTCTGACGCATTAATATTAGAGTTATTTTGCATTTTTGAGTCATATTGTCATAGGCATAGGCATAGACATTTATTTTAAATCCTTCAAAACTTGCATAGGACAAGGTCATAGTCGAAATGCTCACACACTCAATCTGAGGGCATCAATCATATGTTGCAAGCTAGGAGGTGCTATGGAGGTAATCATGGAAGATTCAAGGAATGACATGTATAATCATTCTTTCTTTTAATTTCCTTTGTACTTCATAGTTCTTTGGGTTTATAGTATTTATTGATTTGTTAACATCTAATCTAACCTTAGGAAATTTACCCATAGATACAAAATATAATTTTGAGATTGGAAAATGAAGGATTTTTCCAATGATGGAAGAAACTGAAGGTGGGAAAAGTACTGAGTGAGAGATTGATGATAAATCTTTTCAACAAGCCTTTCTCAACATGAAGGCTATGGTGGAAGAGCTTTATGCGGAAAAGAAGAAGCGCGAAAAGGGAGATTTTTTGAAGCAATAAAAGAAGGAAGATCAAAAGGATAAAGAAGGAAAAGATCCAGAAGCTCCATCTCCTCCATCTTCCCCTTCTTCTTCTTCCTCTTCTACTACTATTAATCCTTTCAAGAGAAAGTCTAAGCCTATTATCAAATTGGATGTAAAATTTGAATTGCCTAAGTACTATGGGGAGTTAAATGCCGAAAAGTTAGATGATTGGATCTAGTAGGTAGAAGTGTATTATAGGATTCAAGGCCTAACAAAAGATCCTTCTATGATCTAGTTAGCCACTCTCTGGTTGGGAGGTACAACTCTCACCTGGTGGGAGAGTAGGACTCAGGAGCAAATTTCTCACCATGGTAAGGTTAATATGACTTGGATGGAATTTGTTGCTGCCCTTAAAAAATAGTTTTATCCTTTAGGTTATATGCAACAATTAATAATGAATTGGAAAAACTTTAGGCAAGGTAAGGTTCAGTCTGTCCAAGATTACACCCATGAGTTTAGAAAACAAGCTATTGCTTTAAATGTTCCATTGTATACTCAAGATACATTACTTAAGTACATAGGTGGTTTGCATTCTTACCTAAGGCATACTATTCTAATGTTAAGTCCTAGTAATTTGGATGAAGTGTCAGTCGAAGCCACTGATTTAGAGTCAAGGGGTAAGAACACTTTCAATGATAACTTCTCAAAGAAACCATCTAAGTCTAAGGGGAAGTCTAAGGGTAAAGAAAAATATAAAGATAAAGATAAAGGAAAAGGGAAGAAGACAACTACAGTTAAGAAGGAGGGTGATAAGCTCACATGCTCCCATTGCAAGAAAGATGGGCATGATGATTCGAAGTGTTGGAAGCTGCATCCTGAATTCAAGCCAAAAAGATACGAAGGCAATAAAGGCAAGCAAAAGACTGCTGCAGTGATTCAACAAGATCTTGGATTTGACTCTAGAGACGAAACATAAATTGTTGCTGCTAGGGTCCAAGGTAAAGGGAAAGGTATAATTCTCTCTTCTGATGCAAATTTTTCTAATACAAATTCAAGTACAAGTAAAGTATTTACTCCTCTTAAAGCTGATAAACAACATAATGAATTGTTTCATATTCAAGTTGTAACTAAGCACACTAAGATTAACACACTATTTGATATAGGTTCTCAAGTCAAATTAATATATGAAGAGGTGGTAAAGAAACTTAATCTAGCTACAACACCTCATCCAAAGCCATATCCTCTTGGATGGGTTTGCAATGATCCTCAACTGCAGGTAACAAAACAATGTAAATTGAAATTTTCTATCACTACAAACTTTGTTGATGAGGTAGAAGTAGATGTTGTCCCTTTGGATATTTGTGGACTTGTGTTAGGGAGTCCTTATCTGTATGACAAAAAAAAATCTTTTATAGGGGGGAGAATAAGTATCATCTCTTTAAGGATGGGATAGAATACATTGTACGTGCACACAAAGTTAAGACTAATCTTGCACTAGTTAATGCTGGTCAGATGAAAAGGTTGGTCAATTATAGCAAGAATTTTGTATTAATGCTTGTAAAACCCAAAGAGGATGAAAAGTCAAAGCATTTAAGGGGTGTGATCCAGAGTGTAAAGCTGAGATGGTCAAAATAGTTTTTGCTTATAATGACTTATTTCAGGAGCCAAAGGGGTTACCACCTAAGAGAGAGATACAACACGAAATCTAGTTGCAGCAAGATGTGCCTCTTCCAAACATCGACATGTACCATTTATCATTTTTCTAAAATGAGGAAATCAAAAAGCAAGTTTAGGAGTTGGTTGAAAAAGGAGTCATCTATCCTAGTACATTTCCTTGTGGTTCTCCAATTGTGTTGGTTCCAAAGAAGGATGGGTCTTGGAGAATCTTCATTGACTATTGAGCCTTGAACAAGATAACGGTAAAGAACAAGTATCCTCTTCCCCATATTGATGATTTACTTGATCAATTAAAACATGTAGTTTATTTCACTAAGTTAGAATTTCATAGTGGATATCATCATATAAGAATTGCAAAAGATGACATTTGGAAAATAGTATTTAAGACAAAATAGGGACTATTTGAGTGGTTGGTCATGCCCTTTGGGCTTTGCAATGCACCAACTACATTTATGAGAGTCATGAATGATGTATTTTGTCCTTTTATTGATGATTTTGTCATAGTCTATCTAGATGATATTCTTGTATTCAAACAAACTTGGGAAGATCATGTAAGTCATGTAAATAATTTTTTGTATGTATTGAGAAAAGAAAAACTCTTTGTAAAGATGTCTAAATTCGAATTTTCTAAGACATCCTTAGTGTACTTAGGCTATGTCATAGGTGGTGGTCAATTGAAAGTAGACCTTGTGAAGGTCGAATTTATTGTAAAATGGCCTAAGCCAAGTACAGACACCAAAGTCAGAAGTTTCTTAGGTGCAGTCCAGTACTGGAGAAAGTTCATTGAAAACTTATCCTACATTGCATCACCATTGCATGCATTGACCAGTACAAAGACAAATTTTCAGTGGGGAGGTCCATAACAGAAGGCCTTCAACACTGTGAAGGAAAAGTTGGAGCACAACACCATTTATGGCTTTACCGAATTTACACCAACTATTTGAGATTGAGACAGATGCAAGTGGATTTTCCATGGGAGCAGTACTAATGCAAGGAGGTAAACCAATCTTCTATCACTCTGAAACCTTTTCAGGTGCAGTCATTAACTATCCTACTTATGATAAGGTACTTTATGCATTAGTTTAGAGTGTTAAAAAATGGAAACACTACTTAATGGGGAAAGAAACTGTAATCCACACTGATCACCAACCACTTGAGTACTTGCACTCACAGTCTAAGTTGCAACAAATTAGGCACTTTAGGTGGATGGGTTTTCTTGAATAGTTTCATTTGGTAATTAAGTACAAGAAAGGTGCCCATAACAAAGTAGAAGATATGTTGTCTAGGCCTCCTATTATGAATGCTTTGATTATCCTTAAAGGTAGTTCCATGGTACATGAATTTTTTTTAGGAATAGTATACTAATGATGCAGACTTTAAGGAAATCTATTCAACTCTAATTGCAGGAAAACATGTAGAAGAGAAATATTACTATGTGTAGGGTAAATTTTTGTATCACTTGGGAAAGTTATGCATTCCAAAAGATGAACAAGCGTATGTAATTACATAAGCACACACCTCGTTGATTGCAAGACACTTTGGAGTAAGAAAAACAATCTCTCAGCTACAAAATTATTGTTACTAGCCTCGTATGTAGGAAACTGTAACTAAGTATATTATAGGTTGTGTCATGTGTCCAACAAGTAAGCCTAGTAATAGAAAATTGTGGTTGTACACACCTCTACCTATACCATCCTGTCCATGGGAAATTCTTTCAATGGATTTTTTTAGGGGGTTACCTATGTCTAGGAAGGGTCATGATTATCTATATTTGGTAGTCGATCGGTCCAACAAAATGTGTATTCTAATGCCTTGTAAAAAATAGGTCACTATTGAACTAACAACTCATATGTACTTTCAATTTGTATGGGTTCATTTTGGGTTACCTACTTCTATTGTATTGGATCAAGATTCTTGATTCCTAGGGGAATTTTGGTCAGTTTTGTGGGGAGTCATGGACACCAAACTGAAGAAGAGTACAACCTTCTATCCGCAGACCGACAGATAGATAGAGGTAGTAAACATGATAGTTGTGCATCTGCTCAAAGGATACTGCAGCACAAATCCCAAGCTGTGGGATGCAAGTCTTCATTATGTGCAACATGCTTACAACCATGCAGCACACTCTTCTACAAAGAGGTATCCTTTTGAGACTTGCTTCGGTTATGTTCCTAAAACATTGATGGATTTTGCTTTCAGGAAAGATTATGTTGAAGATGGACACCATGACACAAAGAAGGCTTTAAAGTTCATCCAGAAAGTCCAAGCAATCCATCAGGAAGTGGAAGCACAGTTAGAAAATAGCCAAGCCAAATACAAGGCTCGACATGATAAGCATCGCACTGATCATCATTTCTAGGTTGGAGATAGAGTTTGGTTACATATCAACAAGGAAAGAATGCAAGGAAAAGGAAGGAAGCTCAAGTCGATTCGGTATGGTCCCTTTGAGATCTTGGAAAAGATCGGAACCAATGCCTTCCACCTTAATCTTCCTCCATAAATGAAAATCTATTCATTTGTCAATGTTGATAACTTGAAGTTATATGAACCTCTGATGATATTTGATGAGGAGACTGATATTTAGGTTCCATCAGTTGATGATCTTTCACTAGAATACATGTTAAAATTTCCTGAAGATGTCATCCTTGACAGGAATGTTAGAACTTCACGAAAAGGAGTAGTTGAATACCTCAGAGTGGGATTGAAGGGGATGAATCCAAGAAAGAAAAGATGGATGGAGATAGGTAAAGTGAGGGAACTTTACCCTCACTTACTTTTTGAGTAACTAGCTTTTAGAAGTCCAAAATCTCTCTAGTGGGGAGGACTCATCTGGAGGATCTTCGTCAAAATTCGAAGTTCCTCATTTTTCTCTAGAATCAACATCACCAAGAAGAGCTCATAATCCTAACTCCAACGCAACTTGAACAGAGTCAGATGGAGCTACGGAGCTCAAGTTATGCTCGGTCAAACCTTAGTCAACTTAAGGCTTAGGTCAGAGAGAAAGGAAAAAATTCAAAGTCACCAAAAGTGGTCAACATTGGTCTCAACACAAAGAGCTTGTCGAGAGCTTTCTGATGATGTTCATTTCACACAAATTGGACTCTATTTTCCCAAGTTACGAGCACTCAAAGGTTGGGTAAAAATGTTGACCATGCTAATGTTAGCATGACGTCAGCATGGTACAGTCAACATGCACAGTCAACCTTTGACCTATTACAGTTTGACATGTGGCACTATATCATCTCTCATCTTCAAGCACAGTTGGAATGAACTGCCAAAATTGAATGGGGGAGATTGAATCCCTCCACCTCTTGGGTATCATTCAAAGTTCTCACTGTTATGCTGCGCAATGTGCGCTTAACTAATAACTACCACTGGTTGCTTTTATCAACTTATAATTGGAAATTGGTTTTTAAATGGACGGTGGTGGGGGTCAACCTCCCAACCAACCTAACACCAAAAGGTTTCTCCACCATTGAGCCATTGTATGGCTTTGAATATATTAAGGGCTTCAGTTAATTTTGTTAAGGTTTTAAAACCGATACCCCTTAATTTAAAAGATTTAACCCTCTATATATTATAAAGATGATCCCTGATTAAAAAAAAAACTATCCAAGATATTTTAAGCCTGAGAATGAAGATTTGGGAGGGCTTAAATGAAGTTGAGATAATATTAAGGGGATTTTAAATGATTTTATTATGTAAAAAGGGGGATTATTATAGATTTATCCATGTAATAGTGGGGATTCTCAAATATTTTACTAGGTAAGGGGAGATTGGGGAATATTGTAAAATCAATTGGTTAGTAACGAATTTGGGTAATATTGGTGTATAAAAGGGGGTAGTGTAGGATAAGAAGGGTAAGTGGTGACTTAGAGAGAATTAATCTTGGTCAAATTTTGGTCAAATTTCGTGCTTTCAAGGAGATTGTTCCTGCGCACTTTGGAGGATCTTTTCAAATTTCTTGCAAACCAAGGAGAAACCATGACAAAGCTATGTACTAATTTTCTGGAGAATTAATCAGATCGGTCCACTCATTTGAGAGGGGCCCGAAGATGTAGTCATTTTTATGGCAAACTCTATTATCAACTTTGTTTGCATTTATCTCTTCTCTCTTGTTATGATTTCATCACTTTGTTATTTACGTTTATTTAATTAAGGTTCGTGTGTTAATTTCATTTGTAAATCTTGAAGCAATCGTTGTAGTCATTAAAGCATTCAAATAACAATTGTCATAGATCCTAAAATAGATCATCAGATGATGATTTTGCATCTGAGTTGATAGTGTCTGATTTATTTTGAATAACTTGACAAACCCTAAAAGACTGACCTAGGGGGGCGTCAGGGGCTCATCAATAAATGGCATTTCCTATGTAGAAATGCGTAGAGACCTCATAGTTCAACACGACCTGACTTTACCTTATTCAACAAAAGACTGAGTCATGATTTTATTGGGACAACCTAAAGGGACTGATCTAATGTCTCAAAGGCTCATTTAAGATGAGCCTTACCTATGTGGTAAATGCACAAAGAAAACATAGTTTGACCACTCTAACAAATATTGACTTAGACTTAGACTCAAACTCTTTTTTTTTGAAGTTTTGGAAGTTTTCTAAAATTTTTTGGATTTTTGAAGGTTTTTTTGATTTTTTTTTGGATTTTGATGTTTTATGATTTTTGGATTTTGATGTTTTTTTTTTTGGATTTTGATGGTTTTCTAATTTTCTTTTGGATTTTTGAATTTTTTTTATTTTTTTGGAATTTGATGTTTTAAAAGTTTGATACCATGTGTTATTTCCCATGAAGATGTGAGTCAAGGAATTACCCCTAGTTAGGTGTAGGACCAATTTATTGTGTGTGAGGGGAAGCAGCAGGTGAATGTGAATGATGATCAGGATGGTAAATGTCAGTGGTTCAGGCCATAAGAAGGATGATGATGATTTATTATGAATAAGTGACATGTGCGAAAGGATGAGTGGATAGGATGAAAGACCAGATGGAGTGACAATAGAGGAAGGATCATATGCTGACTACACATGGAACATGTTTGCTAGGATTTCACCATGGTACTTATCTGAAGCGCCACCAAAGTGGTTTTTGCTTTTGGACAAATTATTTCTCTTTACTATTTTTTTCTAGTTTTCTATTTTTTCTATGTTTTTGTTGTCACCAAGGCACCTGTTTGCTAAGTTTTCATCAAGGTGACTTTTTCTTTTGGTATTTTTGACCTTTTAAAGGGATACTCTAAGAATTAAGTGTAATACTTGTGAAGGTCCATGCTCTTGATAGGTTCAAAAAATGGTTCTCCTTCAGTAGTAGAGAGTTGATAAGCACCTGATCCATATGATGTTGTGACAATATAGGGGCCCAAACAATTAGGTTCAAAATTTCTAGGCTTTTCTTGTTTTGCTTGATTCTTCATATTTTCCTTCAAGACTAAGTTAGCAATGTCAAAGCTTCTGGGTCAGACCTTCTTGTTGTAGCTATGTCGAAGGTGATTTTGATACACTTGTAAATGTGTCAAAAAGCATTTTGTCTCTTTTCATCCAATAGTACTAGCTCATGTAGATGGGATACATGATATTCTTCTTCATCAATCAAGCCTTGCATGGAGACTCGTAGGGATGGAAACTCGACCTCTATAGGGAGTATTGCTTTAGAACCATAGACAAGGGAATATGGAGTGGCTCCGGTAGGAGTGTGAACACTAGTATGGTAAGCCCATAAAGAAAGATTGATTTGTAGGTGTCAGTCACAACCAGCGTCATTGGCAGTCTTCCTTAAGATTTTTAGGATGGTCTTATTAGATGCCTCAGCTTGGCCATTTCCTTGAGGGTAATACAAAGTATAAAAATGATGTTCAATATGGAATTTATCACAAAGCTCATGGAAATACTAGTTTCTAAAAGGGAGACCATTATCAGAGATGATGGATTGTTGATACCATAGTGAAAAATGATGTAATTCAACATGAACTTGGTTATTTTCTTTCCAGTGATGTAAGTCAATAGGATGGCTTTGATCCATTTTGTGAAATACTCAATAGTGACAAGGTTAAACTTATGTCTATTAGAAGAGTTGGGATGGATTTTTCCTACGAGGTCGAGTCCCCACTGAGAAAATTGCTAAGGTGAAGTAAGTGATCGAAGTTCTTGAGCTGGTGCATGTATAATATCTCCATGAATCTGACATTGGTGACATTTCATGACAAAGTGATAAGCATCACATTCCATCGTAGGCCAATAATATCCCATTCTCATGAGATTTTTAGCTAAGGTTGGACCAGTAAAGTGAGCTCCACATATACCTTGGTGTACCTCTTGTAAGGATGTTTGTGCTTCATTTGAGTCAAGACATTGGAGGAGGGTACTGTAGACATGGAAAATATACTCTCATACATGATCCTAATTACTAACACCATTTCATTCTGAATCACCTTCTCATCTTATCATCACTCTTCATCCCTTAATTAAATAAATAATCATTTATCTGATTAAGTCATTCTCTCTTGTTAATTAATCAATCAATTTGATCTAATTAACCCTAGGTCTCTATTTAATTAAATAATTCATTTTATTTGATTAAATCTCTAAAGTCACTCTATTAAATTAAATAAATTAAACCTTGCTTAATTTAATCTAGCATCATCCGCTTTAGTTAAATAAATCAAATCCTTTATTTAATTAAATCTAAATCACATTCTTCTCATCCTTTGATTTAAATCAACCCATAAATCTAAATCAAATAGTCACATCATCTAATCCCTCATTAAATTAATTAAACCTTGATTAATTTAATCCTAATCTCCAAATTTCTCTAGATTTTGCCACTTGCACATGAAAATACATTTAATTCATTTATTAAATCTATATTTTCTCTCAACTTGGCATCTTTAGGGAATATTCCTCCAAGTTTGAAAATTCTTCCAAGTGGACTTTCTCCTTCCAACAAGACATTCATTCCTTCTTACATGTCCTTGTGCATTGAGCCAAGTGGCATTTAAGTCATTCTTTTTTCCCTCTTACATGTCATTTCACTATTTTCAAATTCTACCTAATTTCATTTATGGGCACATTCATCAAAATGTGCACATCCTTTGCCCATTCACATCTTGAAAAGTGGCACTTGCCGATTGGGTGTTGAATGATCCAGCATTTATCCCATTTTGCATTTCTCCATCTTGTCTTTCTATAAATAAGAGGTCTCTCTCCTCATTTTGATCATCCACAGTTTGAGCAAGTTTACTATACTCAATTTTATCCTCAAGCATACCTACTTTCATCAATTTTATCAAAGTCTTAGCTAGGTTATGCAGATTTTTCATCATGGAGCTCAAGTGAATCTTCAACAAAGTGGATCAACCTTCATCACTCATCAACATTGCATCATAGGAGTTGGGAAAGGGCCAATTTTCACATCAAATTAGCACCAATTCCCCCATGGGATCAAGAGTTTGCTTGCTTAATTAGGATTTCATTGCTTTCTCATTGTGTTCAATTTTATTTCCTATTTTCAGCATTGTTAATGAATTTCATGGGGAATCTTGATTCTTACATGCATTGGATTTAATGATGTGTTTGTTTCTTCTATTTTACAGGTATTAGGATTGGGGTTCTACATTTGGCGCTAGGAGGCAAAATCTCAAGTTTAAATCATGTTTTTTAACAAAATTCTGTGCTTTTTCTCTATTTTTTGTGTCTATAGGAAATTACACTACTATCAACTCAGCGGCACCATACAACACCGCTATGAGTCTAGCGGTGCCATACAACATTGTTAAAAATTTCAAACTGTGTCACTTGGTCTTTCCCACCAAAAATTTGAATCTTCTAACTCCACTGCTAGGTCAGTTTATGGGCGCTGGAATTTCCAAACTTCAAACAACACTGTTGGGTGAAACTCCACCGGAATCACACTCTCTGGTTTTACTGCAAAGTGTCATTTTCTAAAAAGCGGTGCCATATAGCACTGTTGAACCTCCTCAAACTGTACCGCATGTGCAAACTGCGCCTGGAGTCAAGTAAAAGGTTTAAATTAATTCAATTTCGACATGTTCTTTTTTATTCTAATTGTTCTAAGTTGCTAAATGGTTTTTCTAACCTCTGTTTTTGCAGTTCTAATCAGTTTTTGTAGGTTGGTCTAATCAAGGTGAAGGAGGAAAATGAGGTTGAAAGTGACATTATCACATCATTCTCTCATTACATCAAGTGTTTTTGAACACTTTAGTGTTGTTTAACACTCTTAGAGAATGTATAATCTCTCTTAAAAATTTGTTATCTTTCATATGCTTAGGATATACTAAATTTCTTTTGGGCTCTAAAAATAACACTACAAAGGCTTTCAATTTTTTCTACAAAGGGCTTAAAAATAACTTTAGGAAAAACTCACTAGATTTGGTTTGAGGATTAACAATTGAACAAGGAAATCTCCATATTTCATTTTTGGTGCTCTAAAAGGAATCAAATCATTGCTTTGTGGATTTAAAATGAACATGTGCTACTTTGTCTTGTAATTACTTACCCAAATTGATACCATCAAAAAGATGTATGCACTTCTCTCTCACGTCATGGTGATCTTGGGAATCAAAAGGCTTTTTGGTGATCTTAAGTTGCATAAAGTGATTGCCTCCACATTTTATTTAGGATTAAAATTGAACACATCTTGTGAGTGAGTGGAACATATTGTGTGTGTTCTCTCTTTGTTTCTCAACAAAGATCGATCGAACTATGGATATTTTTTCTCTCTTTTGTTTATCTTAGAGGGCCTTCCTTGTGGGAAAAAGTAATCACCCAAGGGAATGACCCAACCGGCAACACACTAAATCCAAGTGACTTCCAACCGGTATATAAGTGTGGGTACTTATTGAAAGACAAGTATCATGATGGTCATTTCAACGAGAAGGGCATAAATGGTCTCTCACCACATGGATGATCCCACACAAATGAAATGCCCGCATTAAAACCCTTGTTTAGAAAAGGCCAAAATCCTTGATCTATTTGTTGGTGCAAGAATGCTTGTTCTGAAGCTGCCCCACACTTTTACAACTTTTAGAAGAAATAGAAAGTATTCCATGGGAGTTTCATGGGTACTGATGCTTGTATGCCCCGTATAAGTGAGTGTTGTGGAGGGGAGCTAGTGGGGTCAAGCATCTAACCATTTGCTAAAAGTAGCCATAGCTGGACTTGTCCAAGTGGGGATTCAACAAATATATTCTTTCATATCCATAGGATTGTGCATGTTCTTGGAAACAAAACACTTTGCTTGTTTGCAAGCATTTGAAAAAAAACATTCAACATTATCATTAAAATTCAAACCCTTTAGGAGGAAAATATCTTTGATAGGATTCATGTGTTATTGCTTTCCCTTGGGATTTTATCCTTAGAGGTTTCTAAACATTTGAATTTATATCTCAATTTGCTTACTAAAGTCAACAATAGGAAACTTTTTCCTTAATTTCCTTGACTTCCACATAAAGAACTTTATGGGATGATAAGACATTAGGACATTAGACATTTAGTTTGAAGAAACCTAATCAAGAATTGTTTGTGGTAAAAAGAAGTCACTAAGCAAAGCTAAGAACAATTGAACCACACACATGTGTCTCAAATGATTTCGCACAAGATCAAAGTCCAGAAACCAAAGTCAAAAGCTCTTAGTCCAAAAGATCATCAAAATCATCTCTCAATGCTCTACAAATTTAGACAAAGATTTCTTTTCAACTTTTACAGCAGAGCTTCAAGAAACAATCCCAATTTGTACTCATTCTATTATTGTCAAAATCCAAATCCTTTTCAGGAATTTGAGCATCTTATTTAGAGTAGAGCATTTTCTTCAAAACAAAGGTCATGTAAACAAGAATATTTTTAGGTACACATAGGATCAAATCAAAATCTTCATCCATCTTTCAAACATCAAACCAAAATCATCTCACCAACAACTTTTGAAAATCTTGAAATCATCCTTCATGATAGAATTTTTGGAAAATCCATGAATCAAAATCCTTGAAACAAATCAAAATCCTTGAATCAAACATCAAATAAATCTTTTTTAGCTAGGTATATGTAGATGCATCCTTCTCCATATGCTTAGTTGAATTATCATCTTGTTTTGTTAGGTGTGCGTAGATGCATCCTTCTCCCTACACTTAGTCAAGTTATCATCTTGTGAGAAAATCTATCCCATAGATAACATCCAACATCTTGGGATCCATTTTTTCATTATCCAAAATCAAAGCGAATCCAAAACCAAATCAAGGTTAAATCAAAATCCAAGAATCGAACAATCCAAAATCAAAATCCAAACAAATCCAAGAATCTAAAAAGGTCCCAAAAGTCTAGCATCCCCTCAAGATCTTCTAAGAGTTTCACCATCCATTTCATTCATCTTCCACACACTTCATCATTTCACCTTTGATCCTTAATCATCCTAGAACTTCTCTTTTGAACCTCATTTTATGGTTCAAACTAGATCTCAACACAAGACAAAAATGGAAGCCAACAAAGAAACATCCACTTCAAATGACCTAAGTCAAACCAATCAGAAATGAATCCCATTGGATCAAGCAATCCCCTAAC
Organism: Sequoia sempervirens; assembly: GCA_007258455.2. Classification (NCBI taxonomy): domain Eukaryota; kingdom Viridiplantae; phylum Streptophyta; class Pinopsida; order Cupressales; family Cupressaceae; genus Sequoia; species Sequoia sempervirens. The sequence goes on from VDFB02000015.1 coordinate 41,718,451, forward strand.
TAACTTTCCTTCATCATCACAAAATCCTCAGGAGGAAGGTCAAGTAGAGGATATCAGCAATAATTCCATCGAAATGACACAAGATGAGATCATCGAAATGGTCCAAAATCCCAAGAATCATATAATTATCAACATCATGATGAGACTCAATGCCTCACAATACATGCTTGAATTAGCAAAACAAGGGGCTAAACTCCCTTCTGATTTCATTGTGAGCACCATTGTGGAATAACCTTTTGGGGTCATGCCTCCAATTTCATCCACACCTCCATTCCAAAGCATCACTCAACCCATTTGCTAAATTACATCATCCATTGCTCCAACTCAACCTATTGTTAACAAGGAAAGCACATTTCTCAATGAACTACAAACACACCCCCTCATAAACAATCAAGATTTGGATGCAAACACCATCTTGGGGAAATCCATACCACAAAATCCATCACATCCATATGTCCTCCTCACCTTTCATGATCCAAATGACCTATCATCATAATTTCACATAACACCATCATATCCATTAAATACACAAACTTCTCTCCCCATAACCTCACAAGGAGAAGGTGACTTATTTGGACCAAGGGGCATCTTTGACCCTACATCTTCATAATTTCCTCAAGGGAGTATGCCACTCACTTTTCCACCACTTCCACCCTTTCCATCAATATCCACATCACCTCTCAGTTTAGGGCTTCACCCTTTACCAAATATCAATCAAAAAAATCAAATCAACCCCCCAATCAATCAAAATATCATACCGAATCATCTCATCTTGTCATCAAAATTGCAACAACAGATGACAACCATATCGATAACGTAAGCCACCATCACATCATCAACCATCCCCCAAGTATCTCAAAACATGATCTCTCAAGGACCAAGCATATCAATCGCACCATCCACCACCCAAACCCCAATCAATAATACAATGGTGCCTCTCATCACCACAACAAACACCATTCCAAATCCACCACCACCACCCAATTCAAACACATCAAACAATTATAGCATTGCATTGCAAGCCACATAGCAAGCTACTTATCAAAAGGCACTACAAGAAATCCAAAACTGAAAAGCTACACAAATAGCTGCTCAGCAAGTGCAAACACAATTAGTTGCACAACAAGTTGTGCAAGCCGCTCAAGTAGCACAAGTTTCCCAACAAGCACAAGCACAAGCTCAAGCCCAATACGAATCTCAACAAACAAAAGCATAGGCACAAGTGCAAGCACAGATAGAAGCATAGTACCTCACACAACAACAAGTAGCCCAACAACAAGCGTTGAAGCAATACCAAGAGCAGCAAGAAGCATCCCGATTAGCAGCCCAACAACAAGCTCAACAATAGGAACTATTAGTGCAACAACAATAGGACCAACAACAAGCATTGTTGGTACAACAACAACTGCAAGCATACTTGAAACAACAAAATGTGCAGGAGCCATCTACCAATACACCAACCAATCCACCCATCTCACCAACAATTGAACCACCACAAAACATTTTCACTCCACCCCGTAATCCACAAAATGATGTGAAAACACAAATTAGGTTGCTCTTGCAACAAGTGCTTGATCTTCAATTAGGAAAAACCATGAAGACACCCAACAACTTGTGTCCTTATCCATTTCATAGGATTCTTGCAATGAAAGCATTCCCAAAGGGATTTAAAATCCCCAAATTTGATAAATATTGTGGGACAGTAAACCCTGAAGATCACATCAGGGAATTCTAGGTGCATTGCATGGAAGTCACATATGATGATACATATTTGATGCAGATATTTCCTAGAAGTTTGGCTAGCCAAGCCATGGAGTGGTTCTCTCACCTTCCTCCTAGTATCAAAAAGTTCCAAGAAAGAGTAGTCACGTTCATAAAAAAATACGCATTCAATATCGATATGGATGTCAGTCTAGAGGAACTATCAACTCTTAAACAAGGTAAGAATGAATCATTTGCTTCCTTCCTACAACGATGGTGATCTAAGGCCAATCAGAGAAAATGGGCCATGCCTGAAGAACAACAAGTTTGCACCATCATCTCAAATCTGGAGGGAACCTTGACATTCTACCTCAAAGTTCAAGGTATCACCATGTATGACCAATTGATCTCCAAGGTTCTTAACATTGAATGAGACCTTATTGCACAAGGAGGGTCACCTACATATCCTGAATAGCAAAAAAATTGCCCATCCACTAGCTATAATGACAAACCTCACACATGGCCAAAGAACAAAAACATTACCAATGATGGTGTTGTCAACGCCAAAGTTGTCATCAATGCTCCTCAACAAAACACACCCACACCCCAACAACAACCCCAAAACCACAATCAAAAAAATCATCAAGCTAACACGATGACACAACAACCAAATAATCAAACAATTAACAATGTGAATGATCAAAGGGGATCACCCTAGCTAAACAAAAACTCCCCCAAGAGAAATTACATGGCCCTTGGAGAATCAGTTGAATCCATCATGAAGAGGCTAGTGGCAAAAAACTCATCACAATCCCCACCTATGAAAATTATCAAGAGCCCTTGGTGAAACTGTTGTGGTATAACAAAAATCACCTTTGTGATTTTCACAAGATCAAGGGACACACAACTACCAGTTGTATGAGGTTGAAAAACCTGATTCAAGACCTTATTGATGATAAAATAATAAATGTGGAACAATCGAAAGGAAATCAAAATCTCAAAATATACACGAATCTAATGCCCAATCATAACAACAAAGGGAACAATAACAATGATAAAGGAAAGGGTATCTTCAAAAGCATGAATCATGTGTACGACCATGTCATCACGTCCCTAGATGAGTATTGCACTGTTATCACCATCAAAGGAGCCCAAGCTGATTGTGGAGTCACCACAAGAGGTGGGAAAATTACCATTGCAGGGTCATCTCAGCCTCCTAGACCACCCACTTCCAACCCAAGATCCATTCCCAGTGGCTATAATGTCCTTGATTAGCTAAAAAGAACCCCAGCTCAAATCTCCATCATGGAGTTAATGAAAATTTCATCAGCCCATAGGAAGATCCTTGAAGAAGCATTGGCTTCATCCACCATCTCTGCGGATCTTGATGCTGAACAATTCCAAGCTATGGTCGAAAACATAATTACCCAAAATCTTCTTACATTCTCTAATCAAGACTTCCGTGCTCAACCATCTCACAATCGTGCACTCCATCTAGAAGTCCTAGTGCATAAGAACAAATTCAAGAGAGTCTTGGTGGATGGAGGTGTAGGTTTAAACATTTGTTCCCTCAAGCTCATAATGAATGTAAAAATCTCAGAGGATTCCATTGAAAAAGGAAAAGGCATCACAATCAAGGCTTACGATGATCAAGAAAGAGTGTCTCAAGGCACAATTTAACTCCCTATTCAAGTAGGGACAAGAATCATGGATACTACCTGTAAGGTCCTTGACCTCGATTTTCCTTACAACATTCTCTTGGGGCATCTGTGGATTCATGCAATACAAGCAGTAGCATCAACCTTCCACCAATGTCTTAAGTTTACATACCAGGCCAAGAGGTCACTATCCATGGGGATCCCGAACCCTTCTCTTATTACAAAAGCCTAGAAGCAAAATATTACAAAATCCCCCAAGTGCCTAAAAATGATGAAGGCCCATCAACTCCATACATTGACCTAGCTACTCTCGCCTCCACTTCTATGACAAAGACACCTGCCATCCCTACCATCCCCACCATCTCCGATATCAAGGTCATTATCCAAGATAATGGATGTGGGCACTATACAATTCCAAAGAATTCTTTTGTGGTAGGAGATTTACCACAATCTCTTGGGTCATGAGGATGACCATAATCAAATGATGCTTCATCATCCCAAACCTTCACAGTAGGCTCCTCCAGCTTCATAAGTTGGGGAGATCTTGAGTGACATGTAATAGAAGAGGACCCATCCCATCTCCTGTACCAAGACAATAGACTGGCAACCAATCTACCTATGGATGATAGCAATAAAGGCTTACAAATGATGCTCGCCATGGGCTATGATAGAAACAAGAGGCTTGGAAAAAATGAAAATGGCTTCTAATACCCATCATTCCTGAGATGTGAATGAAAAATATTGGTCTTGGATGTACCCCTTTGAGTATAACCATGCGTGGCCGAAATCCCCAGGTTAAGAAAATAAAAACTCCTCAGCAAACAACAACTACCCTTCAATTGACCATATCCACTGGTCTACCCTTAGACAATTTTACATTTGACATAACTAATGTTTGAAGTAGTAGTGATGAGGAAGATGCCATAACTAACTTACCTATGCTTTTCAAGAATTCCTCTATCCTCATGATTAGTACCATGTCATTTGAGTCAACCAGTCAAAACCATGAGATCAACCTAGTATACCCCTAGCTCATCGATTACAACCAACGAAGACCACCAGTTCTAGACACTCTCAAAAATGATGAAGTGATCTTAGAATTCATGGGACCATAGAGCACGATACCATGTAGAGACCACAAGGCTAGGTTTGATATCATTCTGGACACACAAGCTTACTATGGAGAGACGATTGAATCCTTTAGTCACAAAAGTGAAAACTTGAGAATAATCTCAAGGTCTTTGAGTGAAAACCACAATGTGGCACTATCTGACCCTAAAATAGTAAAAAAAAAGGATGTATCCAATGGTGAAAACCTCTCTGAGGTGCCTGAGGATGAAGGATTCAATCTTCCTCTTAGTGCTTTACATTAGGAAAGCTCGGTGGTTCTAACGACGAAGTGTAACCCAGTCAACTTGGGAATAGAGGAAACTCTGCATATCACATTTTATACTGAATCATTGATGTCAGAAGAACATGAGCTCCTAGCTGCTTTCTTAAGGGAGAGAAAAGTCAACTTTACATGAACCTATGCCGACATGCCCAAGCTTGGTCTAAAGATTGTGGTCCACCATCTAGCAGTTTATCCCAAAGCAAATCCTATCAGACAGAAACTCAGAAAAATGCATCCTCAAATTATCTTGTTAGTAAAAATGGAATTGAAGAAGTTACTTGATGCAGGGTTCATACGACCAATTGACTATCCAGAGTGGGTATCAAATCTAGTTCTTGTTTCAAAACCTGATGGGGGCATCTGTATCTGCACATATTTTAGAGACCTAAACAAGGCATCTCCCAAAGATGACTTCCCATGGGGCATGAGATGCTTTCACTGATGGACAGATTCTCTGGGTATAACCAAATCATGATAGCCAAAGAGGATCGACATAAAATGACTTTTACTTGTCCATGGGGGACATATTGCTGGAACATGATGGCGTTTGGCCTAAAGAATACTAGAGTAACATATCAAAGGGCTATGACCTTAATCTTTCATGACATGATCCATAAGACTATGGAAGATTATGTTGATGACATATTGGAAAAATCTAGAAAGAGGCAGGATCACATAGCAACATTAAGTGCCATCTTTGACAGACTAGAGGAATAGAAGGTCCACCTTAATCCAAAGAAGTGTGTCTTCAGCGTACAATCAGAGAAATTTTTGGGATACATTGTGTCTATGAGAGGAAAGTAAATAGATCCCACTAAGGTAAAGGAAATCCTCGAGATGGAGGCACCTAGGAATTTGAAGTAACTAAGAGGCCCACAAGATAGGCTCTAGTCAATCTGCCAGTTCATAGCTCAATTAGCAAACAAATCAATCCCATTTTCTCACCTACTTCACAAAGGGGTAGCGTACAAATGGGATGACAAGTGCAATCAGGAATTTAACAAAATCAAAGAATATTTTCTCACAGCTCCAGTTCTTATGCCACCAATCCCAAGAAAGCCTCTAATCCTCTACATCTTAGCAACAAAAATAGCTCTTAGTGCTCTCTTAGCTCAACACGATGAAAAAAAATAGAGAGAGCCATTTACTACATTAGTCAAACCATGGTAGGGCATGAGTTAAACTATTCCTTCATTGAAAAAGCTTGTCTAGCAGTGGTGTTTGCCTCATAGAAGTTCAGACAGTACATGTTAACACACAAAATCAAACTCATTGCCAAGATTGACCTGCTCAAGTACCTACTTTCCAAGGCGGTGCTCACAGGAAGGATGGCCAAGTGGGACATGATCCTATCAGAATATGGCATTGAGTACATGGAATGTAAGGCCATCAAAGGGAAAGCTATTACAGACCAATTGGCAGAAGTGCCAATGTACTAAGAGAATCTTCTAATTTCAGAGTTCCCTGATGAATCCATCTTCAACTTGAACATAGCATACCACTAGAAGTTTTACTTTGATGGTTCCTACACACAACATGGATCGGGAGCCAGGGTCTTTTTCATCACTCCACAGGGAGACTGCATACCAAGGTCCTACAAATTGGCATTTCCCTACACAAACAATATCACAAAATATGAAGCTCTAACCATAGGACCCAGAATAGCAGTGCAGTGGCATATCATGGCTCTCAAGGTATATGAGGATTCATGGATTATAATCAATCAAGTGAATGATGAGTATCATACTAAAGATGACAAGCTCACTCCAAACAAGAAATTGGTGGAAATTCTTAAGGAGTCCTTCATTAAGATCACATTTGAGCAGATACCTAGAGAAAACAACACAGCGATAGATGCCATGGCGACAATTGGATCCTTACTGGATATCCCTCGCAATGTACCAAAGCATGAATTCCTGGTAGAGTAACTTCTCGTGCTTGCATTCAAGGTACCAGAGTCAGAATTTGCGTGTGAAATCATTGGTCCTGGTGATCCTTGGTACCACAACATATACACTTATCTAAGAATAGGAGTCCTCCCATCTGACATAACCTCAAACCTTAAGAAAACCTTTGTCAAGAAAGCATCCCAGTTTGTCATCCTAGGAAGAACCCTTTACTGTAGGAGCATAGAAGGAACCTTGTTACGTTGCCTAAATGTTGAGGAGGTATTGAATACCTTAACTGAGGTACATAAGGACATATGTGGTTCACACTCAACTGTATTACCTTGGCCAAGAAATTTTTGAGGACGGGGTATTATTGGCCTACTATGGAAAGAGAAGCACACGACTATGTCAGAAGGTGTCTACAATGTTAGCAGCATGGGGACCTCGTCCATGCACCAGCTCAAGAACTTCATCCTATTGTCACATCGTGGCCCTTTTCATAGTGGGGGCTCGATCTTATTGGAAAAATCACCCCTACCTCATCCAGTGGCCACAAGTTTATTATTACCACCATTGAGTACTTCACCAAGTGGGTGGAAGCCATCCCCATGACATACATCACTAGAAAGGAGATATCTAAGTTCATCCTAAACTATTTAATATGCTGCTATGGTGTCCCACAAGCCATTATCTCAGATAATGGGACACCCTTCAAGAATCAGGATAGTCGTGACCTTTGTGACAAATTCAAATTCCAACATCGCTTCTCCACTCCATATTATCCCCAAGGAAATGGCCAAGTAGAAGCCACCAATAAAACCATTATGAAAATCCTAAAAAAGAAATTCAATGATGCAGGTTGTGACTTGCATCTGTAGCTAAATCCATCCCTCTAGGCCTCTCAAACCAACATCCACACACCCACAAGTGCCACCCCCTTCTCCCTAGTCTACGGATTAGAATCCATATTACCCATTGAGATCGAGCTTCCGTCATTGAGAGTATCACTATAGAACCTCATCACAGATGAGGAGTACCAAGTATTAAGACTGAATGAGCTGGAGCTGCTAGATGAGCAGCGTATGGAAGTGTTAAACCATTTGTAGGTCTATCAGAACTAACTCAAGAGGAGCTATAACAAGAAGATCATGAGTCAGATATTCCATGTTGGAGAACTTGTCCTAAAGGAGAATCAAAAGGACATCCCAAATCCAAACAGAAAAGGAAAATTTTAACCCAATTGGTTGGGGCCATTCATCATCACAAGAAGCTATAAGTTAGGGGCATATTAATTATCAACACTCGAAGGGGAACCTTTGTAGGAGCCCATGAATAGCTCCCATCTCAAAAAGTTTTATGCCTAATCTTTCGAGGTATAAAACAAAAAAATCAAAAAATGTCCTAAACAATGGTCACCCTGATGAAAACCTAGCAAACAGGCATCATGGTGACAACAAAAAAATCCAAAAAAATCAAAAAAAGGATTTAAAAAATAGTAAAGAGAAAAAATCGTCCTCTAGTGAAAACCACTTCGGTGGCACTTTGGGCAAGTACCTTGGTGAAAACCTTGCAAACAAATGCCATGTGTAAATAAGCACTTTCCATCCACTAGGACCTTCATGGCTTTTTTTGCATGATCCATCCATTATGCATCATCATCCATCACATTCCATATCTCCATCTATCATCCATCGCATCCACATCATAGCTTGGTCCCGTGTTTTTATCATGATCCCTCATAAGTACTACTCCACCCATTCTCAAGGTCAATTTGTCCTACCTTTATCAGAGTAGTCTATTGCATCACGTTGGGGGCATGTTCTCATCAGATTGGATTCGTGTATGTTCTTGAAGTCCCTAAATCGAGAAAATCCAAAAACATCAAAAAATCCAAAAATCCAAAAACATCAGAAAATCCAAAAAATCCAAAAACATCAGAAAATCATATCAAAATCCTAAAACATTCAAAACATATCAAAATCCAAAAATAGGTCAAAAAATTTAGTAAAAAAAAGAGTCATCTTTTCAAACTATGGGTCTTTGAGCCTTGAACGTAGCCAAGGTTGATCTTTGATCATCCCCTGAGACACTTAGGTCAGTCCTTTAGGAGTCCTTCTTAATAAACTGGCAATCCATTTGTTCATATCTCATCAATAATCGAGTATGTGTCAGTCAAACTATGTGGTCTCTACGTGTATAATGTAGGAAAGGCTAATTTGTTAATCAGCCCCCAAGGCCCCTAGGATATGTCTTTAGGTTAGTCTCTTGGTCAAAATCTCAGAAATCCCCAAAACATTTGAAAATTTGGAAATCAAAACATTTGTAAAATCTTGAAAATACCAAAAACAGCCTCAAAACAATTCAAAAAACTCCAAAAACATCCAAATATTTGAAAAAGTCCATCTGTCTCATCTCACTTTCACCCATAATAAACATCATTCATAATAAACAATTGTCATCCTCAACCTTTGGTAAAACAGTTGGAAACAAGTCTACCGGTTCAAAAGTGAAAACTCAAACATTAAAGTCACAAGTCTAGGTTAGTAAGTAAACAAGTTGGTCAACTCTTTGTGTCAATAGCCTATCATCCAATCAGTCCCATATCAATCATCTAATATCATCATGTCCTAGGATACATCCTTCCTACAATCTACATCAACATCAGGCATCACTGTAGTTTAGACTTGGCTAGTGGTATTGAAGAATATTAGCTTGTTTGTTTACTTTATCTTTGTCTTTTGACTTATCTTTTTTCGCCCATTTCAATGACCTCTCGATGATGTCCCAAAAAAATGGGATTTAGAGAAAAAGGAATGGGGAAATGATCATGATATTTTTATCTATTGCACTTGTTGGATATTCTTGTAATATAGCCTTGGTCATGCATGCTTTGCTTGGTTAGTAGGGAGGGTGTTTTAGGTGTCTTGTTGAACACATAGGAAGGCTTGCTTTTCTATGTTTTGGTTTGGGATGCCTGAAATATCCGAACTGCATTCTAAATAAGGTTTCGTATGTCAGGTGTGAATAGGAGTACTCCTATCTAATTTTCAAGTCACAGTCCATCACACTAAGTACAACGCCATCCTAGTTCTTTATACCTTGATGCATCGTGCTTATGTGTGTTATCAAACATAAGGTAATTGGCCCTTTTAAAATCCCAACTCCTCAGTATGCATCATCATCATCATCATCACATAATGTCTTGTTGGAATCTCTTGCTTTCTTCCATCCTCTTTAATGCTAACATGGTACCATGACAGTTAATCACAAATCATTATCGTCATTGCACTCATCCTGCATCCACAAACCATCAACATATTGCATATGGCATCACATAGAAAGCATAATCATACCATATGCATTGCATCTCCATCATTGCATAATGTAGATTGGTTATTCTAAGCATCTCATAAACCATAGCATAAACATTTCATTAATTATCCTATATAGTATCACGTATCCCATAAACAACCATTACGCCATCACATATACATCACATATCATATATCAAAATATCCATTTTGAATGAACATCACATCATAACACATGCATACATTATTACATAAAGCATCATTTCATACATCAAACATTTATTATACATCATCATATGATATTGTCATCATAACATCATAAGTGCATATCATACATGAGAAAATTGCATACATCTTATCATCCATCATTGCATAATAATATAGATCCATTAGTCTAAGAATTTGCATACCATAACATTTTGCATACATCATAAAAAGTGCATAAGAAAAGGTACGAGAAAAGAAATACATCCATACATCATCACATAATCATCATATAGTAGCATCATCAAAACATCATAACATCATTGCATCACATTGCACAACATATAGAAATGAGATCCATCCATCATACATAGAAGTAGAATAGGACACATCATATTAGATAAATATCATCTCATCTCATATATCATCAAAATAGCTATACTATCATGGTACAAAAGAATCAGAACAAGTGTTTATCAAATATATAAGTACAAGGGCCCACTAGGCTATCAAAAATGAGCCCATGGGGCACAAAAAGAATCCTAACTCTAAATAAAAATGAAGGCTAGCCCTACTGGCTGCTGTCCTCGCCACCTGCTCTCTCCCCATGATCCTCTGTGGGTCTGTGGCCTGTCCTCTATGAAAAATATAGCACTCGGGCTGCCCTCGACACAACCTGATAATAGTTCATCCTATAGTAATCAGCCTCTTGAATGGCCTCCCTATACGAATGAAGTGGCACCATGCTTTGGGAGGAGGATGTAGACATACTCACTATCTGTTGCCACCTGCCCATCTTTTTCGTTGCATGTAGCTCTGTAGCCTGTCTCTACTGGACCACCTGGTCCTGCTCTACCCATAGTTGATCTCTCTCAGTTGTAAGTTCCTATACTTGGGCCTGTAGCTGCAAAATCTGGCCATCTCTAGGGTTTGGTTAAGGCTCTGGCTACACAGGTGGCTGATCCTAATCCCCATCTCTGGGTGGTGTCAGGACCCTATCCCAGTGTTTGTGATCCTGGTGTGCCTGGTCCTAGTCCTATCGAACCTGATCTTGATCATCCTGTTAGGGCCGATCCTGTGGCCCCCCATCATGAACCGGCTGATGTAGTGGTGGCCCACCCCCTCCCTGATCCTCATCTCCACCCCCTTGGCCTCATCCTTCTCCTAGGCCTCTGTCCTTCCACCCTATAGAAGGTGTTTCTAGCACTGTCAATCGAAGAGGTGGTCGAAACCAATCTTTGTACACCTACGTTGTGCCTACATCTTCCTGACCCTGATCATAAGGCTATGGCCTGGCCACCAGCAGCATAAAGCTCTGCACTGCCTCATGTGCAGGTATATAATGACCCCAGGAACTCTGGCTCGTCATCCATGCAAAAAATTGCCACATACTAATCATCTAGCCTATCCTATGGCTCACCGAACTACCTCTGAACCCTACCTGGTAGGTACATCTCGAGCATCGTGTGCTCCTTGCCCTACATCAATCTTTCCTGGTGGGAAAATAAAAGCTATTGTACGTCATCATACCATGCAATCCATCCAAGGTATGGCCTCCATGTGAACACCTGCATATCATCCAAAACTCTCCTCCAATGAGGAATGTCGGCCTGTCCAATGAAAGTAAATGAAACACCGCCTCTGTATCATTAGACTATTGGATCATCTTGCTCCATATCTACAAGAGAAACTCTCAAAAGAAGCATGATGATGTGCTCCCAAGCCTAGATATGAAGCAATGTAATGCCAGCCCCAAGAGCGCAGTCGTCTAGGTATGCAAACTTGTGCAGATCTATGTACAATAAGGCCAATAGAACTGGCCCCCAGGCAAAGCATGTCCATTGTCGAACCATGCACTCCCAAGTGAGACCCCATCTAGGACTGAAGTATCGGCCCTACTGATCTGGTCCAATGAGACCTGATATGATAGTTGCAATAACAAGGCGGAAGGGTCACATAGAGAGCCTATAACGCTCTAACTAAATTTGACCCTTGTAGAAAACAAGCTCATCCTAGCCTATAACATTGTAGTAGGCCTCCCTCTTGGCATCCACATCATATATCATGCCTTCTCCATGGATGGGAAATTTTTGGATTTACCACATGTCCTCTAATGTGATCATCACCTCACTTGTAGGGAGGCGGAAAGAGGATTTCTCACTGTGCCATCTCTCATCAAGTGTCGTCAGCATACCCAAGTGTGTCCGAACGGGTGGAGCATAAGTGATATACCAAAGACCGATGGCCCCTAGATGCCCCAGTTGTTGCTCGAGCATACCTTGTAAAGTGCCAAATAGTACCCAAGACCTGTGCTCGTGTGAATATAGTATCATCGCCTCCTCCTGCATCATGAAAGTCACCATGTTAAAATTCATCAAAAATCATGATCTTAATTTTTCTTGGTGTACCCAAGGAAACCTCAGCATCAATGTTTATGGGTGCAGTGCAGTTTGAAAGTTTCAAACTACATCGCTAGGAGCCTTTGACCTTCAAACTCTACCACGGTGTCATAGTCTAAGTGTGTGGCCCAGTTTTACCTAAACCCTAAATTGCAAAAAGGACCATTGTGGTGCACTTTACATATGTGGTTGGGTTTGGAAGTTAAACCCTAATTCCAAACTATGTCATGACGTTGCTTCTCATGACTACAACACTGTTTGAGTCCGCGAGGTGCTGATTTAACCTTTCCAGGGTTGTAATACAAGACCGCTCCTAAAAACTAGGTTTCCTAGCCTAATAAATGCGCATGAAAATCAAAAAATGAAGTCGGGTCAAGTTGACTCACTAGTGGTCTAGTGCCAAGAAGCCTCTAGTGTGTCCATACTTTGTTGGAAATGTGCTCGGGAAGTTGTCGTTGTGCCATCTTGTGAAGGGGACAGAGCTCAAAATATCAAAATCTCTAAAGGCTGAATGTGAAAATTAATTGGAAGTGGCCCCTCAAGGCCTATTTAGGCTTAAAAATTAGGTTTTTTTGACCCTGTTTAGCCATCCAGCTAGGGTTTTGGACCCCCGATCCTATTTTCACCTGACCGAGGGCTGTTTTGCACTATTTTTTGCATTTTATCTCTCTTTTTTTGGCGTTCTGGAGCCTTTCTAGACTCGTCGGGCACCTTGTCCTCTTTTTTTACGAGATCACCCAAAAATCCAAATTTCATTTGATCTCTCGAGGGGGTAGTATATCGGCATGTTTTCTCTCACTGGGGTAGTAGTGGGGAAAATTTTGAAATTGAAATTTTTTGACTTTTCATTGAGACAGTTTATTCTTTGAACCAATCTAATGAGTACTTTGCTTCAAAGAGGGGAAAAATATAGAAATGGAAAATATACCAACATACTTTATCCCGATTACTAACATCATTTCTTCCCAAGTCACCTTCTCAGCTTATCATCACTCTTCATCCCTTAATTAAATAAATAATTATTTATTTGATTAAGTCATTCTCTCTTGTTAATTAAATCAATCAATCTGATCTAATTAACCCTAAGTCTCTATTTAAGTAAATAATTCATTTTATTTGATTAAATCTCTAAAGTCACCCTATTAAATTAAATAAATTAAACCTTGCTTAATTTAATCCAACATCATCCCCTTTAGTTAAATAAATCAAATCCTTTATTTAATTAAGTTTAAATCACATTCTTCTCATCCTTTGATTTAAATCAACCCATAAATCTAAATCAAATAGTCACATCATCTAATCCCTCATTAAATTAATTAAACCTTGATTAATTTAATCCTAATCTCAAAATTTCTCTAGATTTTTCCACTTGCACATGAAAATACATTTAATTCATTTATTAAATTTTTATTTTCTCTCAACTTGGCATCTTTAGGGGAATATTCCTCCAAGTTTGAAAATCCCTCCAAGTGGACTTTGTCCTTCCAACAAGACATTCATTCCTTCTTACATTTCCTTGTGCATTGAGCCAAGTGACATTTAAGTCATTATTTTTTCCCTCTTACATGTCATTTCACTATTTTCAAATTCCACCTAATTGAATTTATGGGCACATTCATCAAAAGGTGCACATCATTTTCCCATTCACATCTTGACAAGTGACACTTGCCCATTGGGTGTTGAATGATCCCACATTCATCCCATTATGCATTTCTCCATCTTGTCTTTCTATAAATAAGAGGTCTCTCTCCTCATTTTGATCATTCATAGTTTGAGCAAGTTTACTATACTCAATTTTATCCTCAAGCATATCTACTTTCATCAATTTTATCAAAGTCTTAGCTAGGTTATGCATATTTTTCATCATGGAGCTCAAGTGAATCTTCAACAAAGTGGATCAACCTTCATCACTCATCAACATTGCATCATAGGAGTTGGGAAAGGGCTAATTTTCACATCAAATTGGCACCAATTGCCCCATGGGATCAAGAGTTTTCTTGCTTAATTAGGATTTCATTTCTTTCTCATTGTGTTCTTCAATTTTATTTCCTATTTTGAGCATTGTTAATGGATTTCATGGGGAATCTTTATTCTAACTTGCATTGGATCTAATGATGTGTTTGTTTCTTCTATTTTTTAGGTATTAGAATTGGGGTTCTATAGGTACTATCTAGATTGTGGCAGTAAAGGGTGTCTTCAATGATGGCATATTTGGCTACTTGTCAGATAAAGGTTTTGTGTTGGTTAAGGGAAAAGTCAGGAGGGATAACTTGGTCATGCAAGTAACTGTAGATGTCTTTATACCAAGGGGATTCAGGTCCAACAAGTTCACACACAAGTTTGGTTTCAAGGACATCAAATGTAGGGGTCAATATTTTTTCCACCAAGAACTCATATTGTGAGGCATTGTTGGGAATGTCTAAGAAAGATCCAATTGTAACCATTATGTCAACAACTTTTTTCTAGATTCTCGGTATCTATTGAAAAGAAATATTATCAAAGTATAGTCTGAAGTTGTCTACCATGCACTTGTAGGGAATCAATTTCTCATCTTTAGTGTCATAGTCATCATTAACTTGTTTAATCACTAATTGAGAGTCACCATTGACTTGAAGGTCCTTGATTTTCCAATTTATTACCATTCGAAGTCCTGTCAATAATGCTTCATACTCAACTATGTTGTTTGTGCATGGGAATTCTATTCGAAATGACTTAGGAATGGAGTCTCCTTGAGGTGTGAAATAAAATACCAGCTCCTGATCCATGACCTGTATAAGATCCATCAAAGTATAACTTCCATGTTGTTGGCATGTCTATGACAAAGATTGATTCATCTAGGAAATAATATATCAAAGGATGGTCTTCTTTTAATGGCGCTTCTGTGATTTGGTCAGCTATTACTTGTCCCTTTATTGCTTTGCAGTCAACATACTCAAAGACATATTCACTTAGAATCATAACTCATTTAGTTAGCCTTCCTTTCAATGCTACTTTGCTGAGAAGATATTTCAATGGATCAATTTTGGCAATCAACTTTTTCTTGTGATTTAGCATGTAGTGTCTCAATTTATGTGCCGTGAATTCCACTGCTAGACATGCTCTCTCAATAGGACTATATTTTAGCTCATACATAACTAAAGTGCGACTGATGTAATATATTTCCCTTTCCTTGCCATCATTGTCATTTTGTGCTAAAAGTACCCCTAGTGCTAATGTAGTAGCTATCACATATAGTATCAAATGTCTTATGTCAATTGGTGGCATAAGGACTAGTGAAGTCAATAAATATTTCTTGATTTGATCAAATTCTTCTTGACACTTATCAGTCCAATTGAAGGGAATACCTTTTCTTAACAAATGTTGGAATGGATGGGTCCTATCTGCTAGCTGAGCAATGAACATGTGAATTGATTATAATCTTCCTTGTAATATCCTTAGTTGACTGATATTGGTTGGTGGTGGCATGTATAAGATAGCTTTTACTTTGGTGGGATTTCTTCTATTCCTCTATGAGAGACGATATATCCTAGGAGTTTTCCTGATTGGTCCCTGAAAACACATTTCTTTGGATTTAGCTTGAGTTGATATTTTTCAAGTCGGGTCACTACTGAATTTGAAACCATTTTCTGATGGCCGTTCGTCAGTTGCTCGACAAATTTTTGTCAGAAGAGCGACGAAATGGCGAAAATCTTTTCGTTGCTATTTTTTCATCGAACATCTAGCGACGAATTAAACGTCGAACTAACGGTGAAGAATCGTCGGTCGACTGCATCGTGAAATACCTCAGACATTCATCGAAATATCGACTCAAACTTTGTGTATCCACCAACGAATTACAATAGACGTTCATCGCCAATTCGACAAAATGAGCAAGTAGTAGCATCGAAACAACAACAGACATTCATCGCAATTTCGACGGAATGGGAAAGGAGTAGTGTCGAAACAACACCAAACTTTCATCGAATGTGCGATGAAATATTCAAGTAGTAGCATCAAAACAACACCAATTTTTTGTCGACGTTGTGATGAAATTAGTAAGGAGTAGCAACAGAAGAACACCAAATGTTCGTCGCAAGTGCGACAAAATGGGCAAGGAGTAGCATCATAGCAATGCCGAAAGATCGTCGAAATTATGATGAAATGGGAAAGGAATTACGATGAAATCTTCGTCGCAGCTATAGCAACTTCGCCAAGCCTTTTTGTTGATTCATCGGTTGGTTTCGTCAAAATCTCGACGAAGCATCAATTTTTATTTTTTTTAAATATTCGTGGAAATGTGCTATTGCGGAGACTGATGACTGATCATACATACAGACTGCATAACTGTTTGATGCTTCAAACCATGCATTTATTATATTGAAAAGTGCATTACCTTATTGAGATTCTCTTTGTTTCGAGAATAGTTTTATATTCTCTACTTAATAGGGCCAACCACGTGATGGTGGAAGCTCATTTGGCCCCTCCCCCCCCTCACATCACTCTCAATTCCCCATACCCAATCATATAATATTAATCACTGATTCATCCATTAATAACATATAACATTCATCCATTCATCCATTAATAACATATAACATTCATTCATCCATTAATAACATATAACATTCATTCATTAACATATAATATTCATTCTTTTAGTTTTTACATATTATCAAAAATATGGTTGTCATGATATGATTACAATCACTTCTTTTTTTCTTTTCTTTTTGAAAGCTACATAAAGTTGAAGTGGAGTATCATTTTCTAAATCAATATTTGTCCCCCCTTTAGTTGTTTTGCCCTCTTCTTGTGATCTTAATGTAGGCGTAGTTGTCTGCTCATGATGTGGACGCCGCTTCAAGGGGGGATCTACTGCAATAAGAAAGAAATGTTAAACTGATATGTTTTATTATTATTGTTACAAGTATTTCATTAATTAAAAGAACATTAGAGTGGTTCTCTTTACCTGATGGTTCCACATCATGTTCCTGAACTTTTGTTATAGACTCATGCTCAACATGTTGAACACCCTCTAAATCCTAATTTGCAGTTGAAACACGAAAGGTTACATTAATTAATACACCAATTGAAATTAAATATGTTTAAGAGAACATGAGGGTGGTCCTCTTTACCTGATGGGGCCACATCATGTTCCTGATCTTCTCTAGCCTGATCATGCTCAACACGTTGATCACGGTCTACATGCTCTAAAGTTGAAACATGAAAGGTTACATTAATTAATACATCGATTGAAATTAAATATGTTTAAAAGAACTTTAGAGTGGTCCTCTTTACCTGATGGGGCCACATCATATTCCTAATCTTCTCTAGCCTGATCATTCTCAACATGTTGATCATGCTCTAAAGTACCGGGATGCACACCATGACCTTCATCTGCACGTTCTGCTCCACCCTCACTAGGCTGCATTCCAATGTCATGCGCAGTATTATCATTGCTTGAATGTTTAAAACAAATAGGCATGTAATTACTTTATGGTGGAAATTAATATTGAATAGATTGCACAAGTATTCAATTTTAAATAAACTTTATTGAGTTTATTTACCTACTTGTCGGATGTAATGGAAGATTGTGTTTGCCTAGTCAAGACTCTTAGGCATTCAGCCACGACTCCATAGCCTTGCTAGAAGGAAATCTTTAGGTCCTCTTTTGTGGGAACTCTGTTGAATTCAGAGCCCTACATTTTTGCAAAAGATCATGAATTTTGCTTCTATAGTGTGATAAAACCAAAATTGTTTTCAATTTATTATAATTTGGATGCAATATTTCATTTATTGATACTTACAATTCATGTGGCTAATTTCATATAGCCACCAGAGCCAAGTTTGTGTTGCCCGTGCTTTTCTAGTCTTGCCTTTGTTACCTTCGATGTGTCGGGCAGCCTATGAAAAGTTTGAAATATGTTAGATTATGTAAAAAGAAAGAGTAATCAGTATATAATTACATTGTTGATAGTATCACACATAGCATACTAATTTTTTTTTTTAAAATAATGGCATTTCCATAGCATATAGACATTGAGAGCATATAAAATACAAAGTTCAATCCATGAATTATAGAAAATAGATTTTTGTTGGTTATATTCATATCGTTGATTACATTGCACAAAACATACTACAACTGCATAAATATCAGATGGTGGTAGTTTTCTATGCTACCACATTTTTCATACATGTCTACCAAAGCATTTTATCAAACAGGTCATTGCCTTGCTGCTATGGCTAAAAGCCTAAAATAGGTTCTTTCAAACAAGCTATGGATGCTTGGAAAAAATCTATCAAAGCATAATAGTAAGCAATAGCATAGACAAGGCAGTGAACTATTTCAAAAATGCCTCAAAGAAATGTGGTCTCATGGTGATGGAATGCCATGACAATCCATAGCAATTTGCTTGTCATGGCATTCGTTATGGCATTCCATCACCATGAGACCACATTTTTTTGAAGCATTTTTTCAAATAGTTCACTACCTTTTCTATTCTACTAAATTTTTCATACATGTATACCAAAGCATTTTATCAAACATTTCAACGCTTTCATGCTATGGCTAAAAAGTAAAAACCTCAAGGACGTGCTCTCGAACAAGCTATGGATGCTTGGAAAAAATCTACCAAAGCATAATAGTAAGCAATAACATAGACAAGGCAGTGAATTGTTTGAAAAAATGCCTAAAAGAAATGCAGTCTCACGGTGATGGAATGCCATCACAATCCATAGCAATTTGCTTGTCATGGAATTCGTCATGGCATTCCACCACCATGAGACTAAACTTCTTTGAGACATTTTTTTCAAGCAGTTCACTGCCTTGTCTATGCTACTGCATTTTTCATACATGTCTACCAAAGCATTTTATCAAACAGTTCATTGCCTTGCTGCCATGGCTAAAAGCCTAAAATAGGTGCTTGGAAAAAATCTATCAAAGCATAATAGTAAGCAACAAGCCATGGTCTCATGGTTTTTTTTGCGCGAAAATCAGCTCAATTTTATTCATGTTTTTTTGTAGATTTTAAACACATTTTTTTGGCAATTTTGAATTTTGAAACAAAAAAAAATCATTGACCAAAAAGTCAATGATTTTTTCAAAAAATCAGGGAAAAAATCGTCCAGCCTACAGTTTTTTTAAAAATCGCAATTAATCGAGTTTTTTGTAGATTTATGCTTCTATATCACATACCTTCCTTGGCCCGGTGGTGTCTTTCCTTTTTTCTTTTCAGCCTTCTCCTTTCCATCAGACACCAGGTCCTTCCACTCCCTCTCCGGAATCATAGGGGGACACTCGTACTTTTTGTTCTTCTCTAAATGTGACCTATATTAGTCCCTCCCATACTTTAGATAGGTACCATCTTTCTTAAGGACCTTGGTTCGGTTGAATGTTTTATCACCGAACAACACAACTAAACGGTTAATGAGCTCATCTTTTAAATATTCATTTTGGGCATTCCACCGTATACGTATGGTAGGCCCGAAGAGCTCCAATGTAATATCACTTAGATGTTTATAAAAAACATAATTTCTTGCAAAATGATCATGGGATCAATAGTCTAAAAAGAGCGTTCAATAAGTAAATTTCAATTGGATTATATAGAATAATAATTAAAACATTTTAAAGTACTTGGGATATTCTCTATCTTTATGGGAACGAAATCCTCGGTCACCACAAGTGTGACCGGCAATGTTCCCGTACTAGTAATACGGGAAGATCTAGGAAATGTTGCTAAAACATCACTAGTACTAGTGGCCTCTGCATCCCCAGGTACATGTCCTGACGCATGTTCTGGTATGTGTTCGCTGCCAGAGGGTACGTTAACGGATGCTGCATGGTATGTGTTGCTGAAATTTCAAATGAAAATATAGGCACAGATGATGGGGTCAGATAATGTGATGTATGCATAGGAAGATCAGGATGAACACTTGCAGTACCCTGATCATGGCCAGGAGCATCATGAGGAGGAAAATAACCCTATAAAAACAACACATATTTTAGTTCATGACATAAAAGAGTACAAAATATAAAACCATGAATGAACTTATGTTATAATTAAAGACCTCATGATAGCTTACTTGCAGGTTTTGTAATCTCTCTGTCAATACTTTAACCCTCTCTCTTATCTCATCTGATTGAGGCATTTTTAACATCAACTAAGTCATTTCTTCATTGCATTTTTTCATGAGCTTCTTTATCATATCGAAAGGGTTTGTTGAATAAGCCATGTCATCATCAGAAAATATTGACTGCACCTCACCATGGATGCTCTCCTCTACTGCTAGTGCCTTTCCTCAATCTGTTGACTGCAACAAGAATATTAAAAACATTATCGAAATTAACCCAAAAAACATATGAAAAAAACATAATAATAAAATATTTTGTTCGTATCTAATTTGTACAATTACAATGAGGTAAACCTATCAGGTAGAAGCACCTGAAGATACATCACGATCTGTGCTATGGGCCAGAGCCTTCTCTGTACGATCAATGTGTCCCTATGACAAAAATTAAATATAAAAAAAATTACCAAAATGAAACCAATAGACTTATGAAAAAAAAAAAGAATAAAATGGTATATTGGAGTCATTAATTGGAGGTTGGCTAGAATGGTACATAGTACGTACCACCCCCATAGTAACTATGTTTGTAACTAAGCGATTCAAATTGTAATTGATTAGCAACTCTTCCCCTGCAGTTATTGAATTTATCGCACATACGAATACACGGTTTCCCTCGCATGCCTCGAATATGCAATTGGGTTGCTTATTTGTTGACCCAAGTTGTGTACCATTTATAAACCCTGCAATATTCCCTCATGCTTTTGGCCTTCCATCAATGTACATAGCCACTCCTTTATTTTGATCCTTATCTTTTAGTTGTATATAATTTGCTGACAGTGCATACCTATGCATACTTCATGTATATCAAGCCAGTTGCATCCAATGTTTGTAACTGTAACAGGGTCCAACATATTTCATCAACTCAATAACTTTTTCATAATAGACCTTTATGTCGTCCATGCAAAATAGGGCCAAACCATGTAATGACGATGGTGCTATACGATATATCCTCTCATTGACACAAAAATCAGTGTTTATTGGAGTAAGTTCCTTGGGAACCCATTGTTTCCGTAGATGTTTGTACCTCAAGGGAACCTCAATGTCGCCTATGCTCTCATCATCATAAGAACATGACCCCTCTTCAACAAGAAAAAATTCCATGCGTTTACAGAATTTTCTTCTAATCTTTTGACCTCTAGTTGATCTCCCTCTTTTAGACATACTACATGTCTCACTTTCCTCTTCTCTTCCTGAATTTCCCTCACTCGAGGAAGACAGATCTAACAAATACCTATTTGGTGGTACCTACACTCATAAGGATGTTGGATGAAGTTCTTTCATGGTGATGTGATCCCAAGGTGACATTATGATTAATCTATCATTTCATCGCTAGAATTTCACAGGTTATAAGGTAATCAAGTCTTGATAGATTGCAAGCTAAATTGTTACTACCATCCAAATGTTTCCATCACAAATCAAATCTACTTAACGTTTAAACTCCCAAACTTTGTAACAAGTGTTAAATGTGACTATGGTCCACCAGTTACACAACCAAGGCCTCAAATGTATTCTCTAATTGTAATCAAAGGACTTTTTCTCTTCATTCAAGTAAATAAACTTGAAGGGAAACACCACCAAGTGGTTTATTGGACACCTACATGACTAAAAATAGAAGAAAATTAACATTTAATTTCCATATGTCTAAGTGGTTAATGGGAGGGAGTGTGTACTAGGCCTGGTTAAGTCATCATAAGTTTACACTTTGGCAATAAATTTTTTTAAGTCATATTAAATCTTCCTATGTCTAATTGCTAGGAGATTTTTGGTATGTTTTAAGGTAGGATGATTGATGAAAGAGCCCAAAGACTAGCCTTTCTCCATGGTATCCGGTACACATAGCAATGTTCTTCTCTTATACGGTTGGACATGATTTAAAGAACTTAGCTAGGAATTATTCATTTAACCTAAGGTTTTCTCATAATGCCATCATTGGAAAAGTATGATCAAATTCTTCTATTATGAAGAATTGGTCTATGTGCCTCTAGTAATCACTATAAATGTTTGTAAGGATAAAATGACTAATTGCATCAGGTAGGAGAGAATCAACTTTGAGTTCTTCAAAGATTGTATTCCTCTATTCATAATTTTTAAGGGTTGTGTGTGGAGAAGGTTATCACTACCAAGAAGGGAGGAGACCTTTCCTTGTATTCTTTTATAATTTTCATTATTCTTATTTATTTTACACTTACATTTACAAATACACATACATATGCATTTACTATTTTCATTTATTTCTCATGTAGTTTAATAGTTTGATCGATTTCATATTATGTGTTGAAGACTTTAGAATTTCAATTACATTAATTTATGGATATGTTGTATCTATAACACTACAAAACCATATTCTCTTTGCATTTAGCATTTAAAATACACATTTATATACATAGATATAGATTTTTTAATGATATATTGCATTTATTGTTCTAGGAGAGCATCCAATAATTGCATTTACATTTACATTTAAAAATACATATACATACATACATATATATATGTGTGTGTGTGTGTGTCATTTATATTCAATGTTTAGAAACAACCCATTAGGTCTGCACATGGATAAAAATTCATAAAATCAGATCTCCCATACATGTTTTGTTGAAACCTACGCCCTATTCATGCATCCTACAATTACAATAGTATCCATGGGGCCTCTTACACAAGCTACAGTAATCACAAAAAGTGTAAGAGCCACTTTATATCATGTTTGGACTACAAAACCCTGAAAAATAGGGTAACTCAGATTATGATTTGTTGGTGAGCTGTATGGACAAAATCATTAGCACCAGCTCATTCTTGGAGCCTTTTGAAAGAGAAGCGAATCAGGTGGCAGTTAGGTACAAACCTTATAGTGTCAAGGTGAATGAGGTGATTAATTTTGATTGGCCAACTGATGAAGAGTACAAGGCGGTCCAATTGGCTGGTGACACATGTGCTTTCTGGCCTAATGCTTGTTTGCTCCTCCTTTTTCTATAAGAAGGATTTCAAGGCCAGAAGTATGAGTTAGCAAGTTAGATATTTTTGGTCGAGTCTAGATGAAGTTGTAGAGAAAATTGTAAAGTCTGATGGTTTTAGGGAGAATGCAATTTAGGTTTTGAGTCATTCTATAGTAAGTTTTGAATTCATGGGGATTTGATGTTTTATGATAGTACTGGCATTTCAATTGATATGATTAATTCAAACTCTTGTCTCTCCATTGTACAAGCATATCTGAATTTTGAATAAAATGATCAAGGGTTGTTTCGTTCATCTCACTATTGTGGTGTGTATGATTCTTGTTTTAGGTTTAATTCAAGGAATTAATTAAAATGCTTGAATGGGATTGTAGGTGGATATGTTTTCTATAAGCTATTTTATTTTTTCTGTCTTATCTTATACCATTTTATGAGAATGGGGGTACCAATGTACGAGAATATCTTTGGAAACTAGGCATGAAAATTGAAGGTTAAAGAGAATGGGGGTGCCAAACTTACAGTACTCATTGCCCCTTGGTCATCGATTTTCCCTAAGTGCCCTCAACCTCATCCTCGGCGTTGGTATTGAACTTGTTTTCACTCCTCCAAACTCTTCCTAGGCGCTGATATTGACCTTGTTTTCACTCCTCCAAACTCTTCGTCGGTGTTGGTATTGACCTTGTTTTAACTCCAAACTCTTCCTCGGCGCTGGTATTGACCTTGTTTTCACTTGTCCAAACTCTTCCTCGGCACTGGAATTGACCTTGTTTTCACTACTCCAAACTCTTTCCTCGGCATAGCATTGACCTTTCACTTCTCCAATTTGATAGGCTTCATTTAGTTAGGTTTTAATATTCTACAATATAGTTAAGTATATATTAGCTATATTTTACATAATAAATAATATAATTATTCAACTTATTATAATTAGATATTATATTCTTTAACAAAATTATTAAATACGTATAAAATTATTATAATTAATAATTAATAATAAGGATATTTTTATATAATACAAAATATAATTAATATAATATATATTTAATATAATAGTAATATATATTAATATGAGAGAGAGAAACTAAATTTTGATTGGTTGTTTCATGTTAACAATCCAAGGATGGCATGTGTCCTTGGGGAGTTATGCTCAAGGTAGCATGCCATTTTATTAAAGATATGATAGTTCTCCTTTAAGACCTCTTCAATGTACCCATTGCACACTTAAGGAGACATAGATAAATATAGGGAAGAAAATATAGAGAGAGAGGGAGATAATGACAAACATACAAATAGAAAGGGAGACAAAGAGATAGAGAGGGGTAGAGAGATAAAGAGATAAGGATGAATAGATAGAGATATAGGGAGGGTGATTGATATATCTCTCCCTGTCACTCTCTATATCTCCCACTATCTATGTCACTCCTCTTCCCCCCTCTATCTATTGAGCTATCTCTCCCTCTCCCCCTTTCTCTCTCATTCACTCCATCTCTCCCTCCATCTCTCCTACTCTATATCTCTATCTCTATTTCTCTTTTTTATCTCCCTCTTACTCCTCTCTATATAGAGTTGGGAGGTGGAGGGTGGGCTTAAGGGAGGGAGGGAGGGCAGAAGGAGAGAGTGGGAGAGGGTGGAAGTGGGAGAGGGTGGAAGAGAGTGGGAGAGGGTGGGAGAGAGGTTGAAAAAGAGTGGGAGAGAGTGGGGGAGAGAGGCAGGAAGAGAGTGGGAGAGAGTGTGGGAGTGTGGGAGAGAGTGAAAGTGTGGCTACATAGGGTTTCTATACATAGTATTTGTAGGAGAATGGTATCTTTATTTTGAATTGTTCTAAACCTTGTTTCTATGTAGTAGTTTTAAAATTCATTTTGTTGTTATACTCTATAATTAGTAGTTTATATATTTTACTCTCTCTATACATGATTTTTAGCAAGATTGGGGACACTAATAGAACCTTCATTTTTATTTTTTAAAAGACTAAGAAATGTATGAAAACTTGACAACATGAAAACCATGAAAATAAAAGTGAAAATAAAAATTTAGCATAGTAAAAATGGCCAATCATGTGCCAAAAATGAAAAGAACCATTTGTTGTTACTCTAATATTTCAACCACATACTAAATTACTAAGTGCATTTTACAAATGTATCATGCAAGGAGCACAATATTGGGAATCAATGTGAATTATTCTCATCAAGAAATTAGACAATCTTTGAGATTGAAGGACCCAAGCTCTTTGTAGGTTTTAAATGAAGAAATAATTAGCCACTAATAGGAACAATAAGAGAATAGATAAATATGAAAATAAGATTCAACTATTGGTCCATTTTTGTTCAATATAAGTTGTATTTTAAATCATTATGTGTTGTTTTTATAACAACAAATAGATTTTTTGTGTTCAACTATTAGCCCATTTGTGTTGTTTTTATAAAATAGAACACTCAGAACAAAACTTTGAAGTTCCATCACTACCCTTAACCCTTAAACCCCAAACCCTTAAAACCTCTACCCTCTCTCTCTCTCAAATCTCTCCCTCCTACCCCCTCTCCCTCTCTCAATTCTCTCTCTCAAGTCTCTCCCTCCTACCCCTTCTCCCTCTCTTAGGTCTTTCTCTCACTCACTCACTCCTCTCTTAGGTCTTTCTCTCCCACTCCCTCCCTCTCTCTATCTCTCTCAACTATCTTCAATATCCTACCCCCTCTCCCTCTCTTAGATCTCTCACTCAATCACTCACACGATCATCAGGGGCCTTTCATTTTTCACCTGAAGACCTTTTTTTTTTTTTCCATTTTCACTTTACGACTGGAGGACAGGACAGTCTCACTAAAGTATGTGGCCTAATTGAGTTCTATGGAAAAGCTAACTTTATGATCTCCACTTGGTATTCCCTCATGAAGTCCCATGAACTTAGCAATGGCTTCATCATTTTTTAAAGTGTCCAAACTTGGTGGTCCTTGTTGATCCCAATCTATTAGTTGAGGGTAGACAAGAGGTAAGCCATCATCGGTGTTGTCAACGGTCATTGTGTAGGAAGATAAGGTAAAGATAGAAGTAGAGTTATCAAGTTCCTAGGAGGATAGATCAATGGAATTCCAAAAGTAGTGCTAAATCCATTCTTCTTTAGTCAAAGACATTTTTGAATGGGCACTTGGTGGATTTCATGAGGAATCAAGGGTAAGCATTTCGTCAAACACCTCAAATAGTTATTAAGGTCCATGAAAGTGGTGGAGGATAGGGAATTCCATTCATATTGATTGGAATTGACATCATAATCCCAAGGGTCTTCATATTTCTTTCTCTCATATGAAACAATAGAAATTGTACTCGAAGGTGACCCAATACCCCAGATGGTCACTTTTACCCGAACAAACCCTAGCCCTTGATGACTTATCAATTTAGGAGGTTGTAGGGGTTCCAACATTCCTTGTTTATTTATACCAATGTCCATCATATCCATGTCATTTCATTATTTGGAACCCTTTTGGATATTTCTCAATTGGTAGTTTCTTAATTTCAACTTCCTCCTCTTCTTTGTATAACCATGTGAGAATATGGTCACCTAGAGATTATTTAGCAAGTTCCCCCCCATCTAGTGAAGGTGGTAAGAGGATTGTGGATGATAACTTTAGGCTGTACGGGATGCAATTTTTCATATGACTTAGGTGATTTTAGTAATTTTCCAATGAAAAAGAGACTCTTCAAATTGTATTCTATGCATCCTTTGTCTTGAATCTATATCTTGGGCATGGAGGGTGTGATGAACGAGTTAGATGATTTGACAAGATCGGATGGATCAATGTAGTGAGATGGAGTGGTCAGTGAAGTGGAATGTGAGGCCTATCGATTGATGGGCATTTGATGCTCAACTATTCCTTTGAGGCTGGAACATTGGAAAGGATCAAGGTCAGCTAGAATAGTGATTTTAGTGTCACTGTGCAAGAACTTGAGGAATTGATGGTAGGTGGAAGGAATAGCCCTCATGGCATGAACCCATGGATGGCCAAGGAGGAGATGATAATGTAAATCCAAATCCGATACATGAAATACTATGTTCTGTATTGTTGGGCCAACCCTTACTAGAAGTGAAATTACACCTTCGAAAGATCGTTCAACATCATCATAAGCATTGATTACGATTTTCTTGATTTGATCAATATAATTCTCAAAGTATCACAATGCTTTCACTAATTTTAGTGAGCAAATATTCAGGCCTATTCCACCATCTACTAGGACTTCTCTAATCTTGTGTGTATTAAGGCATACATCTAGGTGTAGAGAATTGTTATGATTATATTTTGGTGTTGAAAAGTCTTGTTCGAAGATGGTGACATGGTGTGGCATAGCTAGGTATCCAATCATGGCCTAAAATTCATTTACATCTAGGTTTGAAGGTATGAAGGCTTCATGTAGGGATTTATCAAGGATGGCTCTGTGCTATGGTGAGATGCGAAGAAGCTCCAATATATAAATTTTCACTAGAGTTTTCCCTAGTTGCTCTATGAGGTTATATTTCCCCTTTGGTTGGGGATTTGAAGATGGGCCTAGAATTGTTATCATGGTTTTGTGGGTGGAAAAAACACAATCTAATTTTGGATTGTTTATGGTGATAGTGGCAATGTGATCATCAAAGGGTGTCACATTAAGGATGACAGTACTGTAATCATGTTTGACAACTGCATAATTGGCATTATTGCTATTGTTCCCCAAACTGGAGGCTTTTCCTTTATCATGGTCTTGTAAAGGGGTCTTGAATATGGTATGATCAAAATTGGTTTTTCCTTATGAATCATCAACTGAAATGGTTTGATCTTCAATAAGGTCTCGAATAATATTCTTGAGTGTCCAACATCTAGAATTTTTGTGTTTTTTTGTACAGTGGTATTCACAGTATTTGTCGTCTTTCCACCGATCAAGTTTGATCAAGGAAGGTTCATAATTATTTGTGTCTCTTAGTGTTATGAAATTATATTATAAAATTCATTTGAGGATTGATTCGATAGGTTCACCCAAGGGGGTGTATGTTCCCTTGACACGGGGATGACCTCTTCTTTATTGGTTGTTTTGGACAACATTTAGCATTTTGTTTTGACCTTGTGTTTGGATATTTGGTGTATTGGATGTGTTTGAGGAAGAAGGGCCTTTAATTTGAATGAGTGTTCCTTTGGTTATTATTTTGGCATCAACAGCTCTGTCATTTGTGACATTTTTGTTTTGAGACCAGTATTTTCTCTTCTCATTGTTGGGTTTCAGATTTTCTCTATTTATCTTGACCAATCCTTGGGAAATAAGACCTTTTTCAATAAGAAATCCTTTTTCAAGAATCTCTTTGAAGGTTGTGCAACATTGGATTTGAACTCGACTCATCAATTCTTTGTTAAGGTTTTCTACAAACATGGTGACAAGTTATTTTTTAGGAATGTGACAAGGGAATTTACTAATCAATCCTCTTGTTTGGTCATGCTCAATGTTGCAAGGGTGACATCATTTTTTAATGTTGAAGGAAAAATGATTGATGAATTTGTCGGCTAGTTCACCCCATGTTTTGATTCCTTGTGGAAGGTGTGAAAACCAATCTAAAGCTGCCCCTATGAGACTTCATGGGAATAACCTCATCAAATAGGTAGGGTCATATGAAAATTCCATACAATATGTGTTGAACTCTTGAATGTGTTCTATGGGATCCCATGTCCCCTTATATTTAGACAAAGATGGTGTTGTGAGATGAGGGGGAAAGGGTGGAATGTATAGATTTTGATCAAATGGAAAGGGGAAAAAATCCTCCATAGAATATGTCTTCTTGTTGATTCCCAATTGCATGTTTGTCATTCATTGCTCAAGGGTCTGCATGTGTTGTATCAAATAGTCTGCAAGGGATGATGTTGCATTGTTTTGGTGAGATGTCATAGAGTTGGCATTAACGTCGTATGTTGGATATGGACTAGGATTGATGCTTTGGTTGCCATATGGATGTAGGTTGTTTTGATTTGGAATGAAATTGGTGTTTATATTTGTTCCAAAGGTCATGTTTGCATTTGGTATGTCATTTTGGAGTGTAGGTATGGACCCTTGATTCATGTCCTAATTTTGAAAATTTAATCCTTGGTTTGCAAATGGAGGTGTGAGACCTTGGTTGATGTTCTGCCATGAAGGTGTAGCCCCTTGATTGATGTTTTGATGTGAAGGAATGTTCCCTTGGTTTATGTTTGAGGGTGTAGATCCATGTTTGGTATTTTGAAATGAAGGATTGTTCCCTTGGTTGATGTTTGAAGGTGTAGATCCTTGGTTGGTATTTTGAAATGAAGAAATGTTACCTTGGTTGATGTTTAAAGTTGTGGGTCCTTGGTTGGTATTTTGAAATGAATTAAAGGTTCCTTGGGTAGAATTTTGGAATGATGGAAGGGCCCCTTGATTTTTATTTTGAAGTGATGGAATATACCCTTGATTATGGTTTTGATTTGAGACCTTCCGTGAGATGATGTGTAGCTTTCTAGGCTTATTTCGTGGAAGTTGATTTCATGGTGTACTTTGGAATTGGAACAAGGACCCTTGATTTTTGTTTTGTGATGTAGGTATATAACCTTGGTTTGCATTTTGGATCACGGGTGTGTGACCTTGGTTTAGATTTTGGATCAAAGGTGTAGGACCTTGTGATGTGGAACCTTGATTTGTGCTTTGAAAAAGGGGATTCATGAAGGTTTTACCCATGGTGTTTGAGGAATTTCCAAGTGTGAAATTTTGACCTTGTGTAGTATGGGTTACCTTGTTTCCAACTGTTGGGATGTTTGGAATGTTTGTTTTGGTGGTAGTACTCATGTGTGTAGTTGTACCAAGGGGTATTCTTGTCATTTTTTTTTATGAGGGCATGCTAAATGGATTTTCAATTTCTTCTTCTATGATGGTTGATACATCAAAACCTTGAGGTAACTTGGCACCCTTTTTAGCTAATGCATAGAATTTTTTTTTTGGATTGGCACTAACAAGTTGGTCAATTATGCTTAAAAATTTTGGATCTTGATGAGCTCTTTCAATCTCTTGAGGGCTCAACTATTTGTTGACTTCTTCTAGGTTTAGGTCTTCCCAAGGGTCACCTTGTTCTCTTTGTGGTGTGCTCTTTTGAGGTGTAGAATGATTTGAATCTATGGTATTCTCATGAAAAGGGTCACTTAGGAAATACATGTCCTTTCATTTGGATTTTGACCTTGTTTCAACCATGCGATACTTTTGCAAGTTGAAAGGTAATGCAAGGTGATGATGAACTAAACTATGTTTTTGGATTTTCTTGAGTATAAGGATAGTGTGACTAATGTAAGAAATGGATGCTAAAGGACACTAAAGATTGAATAATTATCAAGAATGATGATGAGGTGACTAAATGATGCTAATTGAGGATTAAGGTAATAATGAAACTAAGGCTAAGATGGAGATAAACTATCTTTTTGTATTTTTAGGATATAAAAATGAAAGGACAATGAGACTAATGGATGAAATATTGATATGATGCTAAGGTAAAGTGAGCTATTGTTTTTTTTTTTTTTTGGAAATAAGGATGCAAGGTGTAGTCTAAGCAATATGAGTCTAAATGAGAATAAGGTAATGCTAAGGAATCTTAAAATATTAAACAAAGGGTGGAAATCAAGCTAATGTGAACCCAAGGTAACAATTCCAAGTGTCATTGACCATTTGTGATAACCAAGGAGTTGATTTTGATAAAGTTGAGTATAGGCTAGGACAAAGGCTTAAGACTCAAATGTGACAAGGGTGATAATGAAAAGGATTTATGATATGAAGGATAATGGTCAATGAAAATAGAATATGTAACCACAAATTTCCAAAGGCTCAAAGGCCTCCCTATGTTCAAAATATGAAGGTCTAGATGCAACTTAAGAGTCAAGGTCTAATTTATGCAATGCAAAGGTTTGAGGAATGCAACCTATAATGCAATGTGTTTCTAATAGGAATGCCTAAAATGGACTGGTAAATCTTGCAAGTCTCTAGTTTATCAGACAGTGGTCACTGTGGATTTGTTTGATCAAATTTTGGACACAAATTTTGGGAATTTTTGTTTAGCAGAAAATTGCGGTTTAGGTTGTCAAATGTGGCTCTGTTTACAACAAATATGTTTCAAAAAGTTAGTTGTGATTTTACAACTTACAGTTGCAGCTCACAGTAACAGTTGTGGGTCTATGTCTAACAGTTGCAGTTCCAAAATGTTTTTATGATAGTTTTGATATTTTACAATGGTTTTGATCTGAGTTTTTGACTGTTTATGATAAAATATGATTGGAAAACACAAAAGACAATATCAAGCACTTTTTTTTGGTTTGGTTTGATGTGAAATTGTAACAAGAAAAAAAGCACGAATCCTAGTAGGAAAGGGTTTGTAAACTTGGTATAGACCCATTGAAATACCCCAAATTAGTGCTAAACACCTCTCCTTCTCAAGAGCAAATAGCGTAGAAGTTTGGTGGCACTGGTTCCCCTCCATGGCACTCACTTCTACTGGTGCACCAACTTTGAATTCCTGGGTAGTCACTTCCCAAGAACTGCTATCTCTACTCAAGGGAGTTAGTAGTGAGTAAATTTGGGCATGTTACTATACCCTACACCAGACCAAGAAACAACCAAATGTCTAGGATTCTAAAAACAAGAGGGTTATAGTAAATACTTGGGGACATGGCACCTCGTGAGCATCCAACAAGCCACTTAAGGCTTTAATCACTCTACTAGGGGCTCTTATACCTTCAAAATAAAAGGTAGGTAGCCTATTTTGAATGGCACTACACAACTAAGGCCTACACACCATGAGGAATTGACAATTTAGTCTTATCCTTTTATATATTGGCCTGAGCAAAAAATTGGTTGGAGTCGTTCTCTCTTACGAGGAAATCCCCTCTAAGGGATAAACACAAAAGCAGACGGGTCTAGCTTTTTTATCACCAAGTTTGCACAAGGTGAGAGCATAATACCTAGCATCCTTCAAACACTAAGACATGTGGTTCATTCACCCTCTAATTAAATCTATGTGAGAAAGACAATTGTTCTTTTTAGAGCACCAAACGAAGTGTTATCTAATCTAAAGAAAACAAGATTGTGGTTTCAAAATAAAGCCTTGGACATTTGAACCTACAAAACCACGTATTAGTAGTTTCAAAAAATGATCTTGGACCAACAAAAAAAATATGCAAAACCCTATTAGACTAGAAATCCAAAAGCTAACAACTCAACCAAACTAGAAAATAAAGAAATGAAACTAAACTAGAGAACATAAAGGAAAATAAACTAAGAGCTCAATTTTTTTTGTTGCTTCAAAAGAAGTAGTTTTGGGAGCTCCAATTTAAAGCCACATGCTGCAAACAAAAAATTAGTAACCTAGAAACTCTATTCTACTTTCACAAACCAAAAGAAAAATGAAAAAGATGCTAAAATTGAAACTTTATACTAGCAGACAAATGCATCGTTCCTTATAGCAGTTGCATCATTGTGTTGTGTCACATAGGATCGATTGAATCACATTTTTAAATTCAAACTTTCCCACCCATGGATGGCTCCTGCAAATGCACTATTTCTCATCAAATGTGTTGCTACGTTTATCAAATGGGTCACTCCCTGGAAAATGCATCACTACTCCTATCAGTTGTGCCGTTTTGTACCTAAAATATGAAAAATAAGCAAAAAATGTATGTAAAATTTACAAAACTAGTGTTCGCATTGGGTTCACCAATGTAAGATGGGGTTAGAGAATTCCTAGCCTAGAATAAGTGACAACCAACACTTCTAGACAATTAACCACACCTAAACAAGAGAACACAAATAATGGAGAGAAATCAAGAATACAAAGCACAAAATAAAATACTCCCCATCATGGTTGATTACTTCTCTTGCTCTCCTATTTCTCCTTATGCAACTTTTCCCTCAGATTTGTTGTAATACTTGTGCACAACTTGTAAATGGTAAGTAGAAAGTTGGAGAAAAAATGGCTGCTAAGTTAGAAATGGGAGAGGAAGGTTGCTTTTATAGACAACCATTCGAATGGATGATCTAGATTAATCTTCTGGAAAGATTCCAAGATCGACAAATGAGGATGCATGAGAGGGAGGTTATGAAATTGATGACCAAGATCGAAATTCTAGAAAGATGCCTAAGATCAACAGTTGAGAATTGATGCACCAAGAATATGCCATTCCAAGAAGGATTATGACAGGTATGACGTCGACGGCTATGACACTCGATGGCTATGACAACAATGAAGGCTATGATAGGGATTAATGATGGGGCATATTTGACCAGAAGATGTGCATAAATAATTTATTTTAAATTATTTATTCAAAAATGGAGAAAATGGACAAGTGGAAAATAAATTATTTATCTAAATTATTTATTTAGAGAAAATGAAAAAGGAGAATTTAACTAAGTTAATCAATTTAATTAAATAGGTAGATTGAAATTAGACATGCATAATTGATTTGAATTATTTATTCAAAAGAGAGGAATGACACATAATTAAATAATTTTGACAATTATTTAATTATAGAAGAATAAAAGGTCAAATAATAATTATTATTATCTAACTATAGAGAAATAATAATAAATAAATAATGATTTATTTAATTATTGAAGAAAGGGGTATATTAGCGATGCAATTAAATAATTTTAATTGATTAGGATAGAATAAAGATCAGAAGGTGAATTAATTAAATAATTAAAAATTATTTAATTAATAGAGGAATATGAACAAACATAATTGAATAATTAGAATAATTAATTATTCAATTATCGGAGGAAGATGACCAAGAAAATGATGCTCGTAGACTTAGGAATTTTTCAGTGTCTACATATTGCAAATTTACAAAAGTAAGTCCAAACACGGAGAAAGATAAATCAATAAAATATTGTAGCCTTGTCAACAAATTCCTTAAACAAAGTGTTCAATATAGGCCTGAAATATGCATATTGAACCTTTGATTTGAGAACCTTGTTCAAAATTTAAGAAAGGTGATATGCTCATATTATAAAATGAAGTTGAAATATTATAGAATGAAGGCTATCAACACTAACCAGACTGGAACAACATTATTAACAGAAATTTCTTGGAAACCAAGATGACCTGCACCATGAAAGAATCCATTTATACATAAATTCCAAATTAAGTTGATGAGAAAAGATCTTTGATATCCAACTGGGAAGCCTTAACATCCAAAAATTAATAACCTGATGTTTCACAAGTTTCACAACTATGACATCATGTTTACTTAAGAAACCAAATATTGATCCATTGTCATATTGGATCTCACAAGATTCTCCTCACAAAAAAATGATATATATTAATTATTTAGCAACTTCCTTAATATCCCCATGTAAGTAGACTAAACTAAGTGAGGTTGAGGGTTTGAAGTAGAGTACCATCTTCTTGGTATGTTCTTGACTTTGATCATGACTTGTATCTTGAATGAAAATAGCAAGCTAGCTGCACTGTAAAAATCATTGTTAGAAAAAACCACAAAATCCTCTTTAATTAAAATAATCCTTCTAGATATTTCAAGACAAGATATGGGTATGTGTAGGATCATGATGGGCCAAAAGTGGCGATGTGATGGGTATGTGTAGGGTATGTGGCGATGACTCTTTTTACCCAAAATTGATGAAACGAAAAGGGTTTTAAAGGAGATTCTCAATTTCCACCAATATAAATTATGCCTTACTTTGAATTTAATAAAAAATATTATTTAATTTCTATTTGAATTACAACTAAAGTCTTGATTGATAGGTTAATTGAAAAAAATCTATAGCTTTCAAATAGTACCATATTTTTTGAATCCAAAACATGTGTCACATTCTATGCTTCACATACTATAGGATTAAAAAAAAAGAATTTCATTAAGTTTTGACCAAGTTAAGGTGGTCAAACATACAAGTTTTATATTTTTTAAAAGTTGCAATAAAAAATTCATAATTAATTATTTACTTGGAAAACAATTACAAAAAAATATGCATTACATCGGGACATGAGTCCTCTACTTATATCTAAAATATTATAAAAAAATATTATCATTTTATTGTGGTTAGGGTGGTCAGACAGACACCTACTTCTTATTTTTTCCCTGAAATTTAACTACTACTGCATTGAAATTCTAAATTTTCACCAAAGATATTTAAAAAATAAAAAATAAACCTAGTAGTTTAGAAACTACATTCAATTTTCTATAGATTTTATTCTTACATATTTTTGAAATAATATAGATAACTTATTCAAAATTTTACATCAAGTTACCTAACTCTAATTTTTCTGAATTTTTCACCACTTAAGGGCCTATGTTTTCCATGATGATCCTGCTCATACCCATATTTCAGTTAATTTCTAATAGAGCTAATTTCACTATCCAAATAGCCATCAATATATTTACTATATACAATTTCCCAAAATTTAGAATTTGAATGTAATGAAACTAACCATAATTACCAAAGATTTGAAACCAAAATGTAGTGCAAAATAAATTGTTTGATAGTAAATGTGTTTTGATAAACCAAATATACCCTTGATATATTGATTTAAATAACGAGGAAAAATCAAACTGGAGACAACAAGATAGCATTCATTAATTCACTTCAACAAACAATTGAAACCAGAATTCGACCACCAGTTATAACTTCATTTTATTGATCTTCAAAAAGATTTTACAATATGTTTCAAAATTTTGTCCTAACTAACATGTCAAAAAGTTTCTTTTCACTAGCCCACTTTTAACATAAATAAAAAAGTCTTAATTATCATTGTTTACATAAGATTGCATAAAAGCAATGAAAGATGAGAAGTGAATAAAAATGATCAGATGTTGAAGTCCACAACTCTCGTAAGATATGTAAATCTATTACTCATCATAAGGTACCCATGATCATTCAAATCTGGTAAGGTCCTCTCTCCATGATAGTATCTACAAGGCTTGGTACTTCACTGCAAGGCTTATTCTTCTGGGGGAGCTAGATATGTATGTTCCCATTGGTACACCATGTAATCATGAGGTCATTTGTACTCCTATATTTTTTGTGTGTTGTCCAAGTGACTCTTCCATCTATTCTCTAATAACCCTTTTCTATTTGTTATGAATTTTTAGTATCTAGCATTTAGTGCAATTATTCCATCCAAGGTTAAATTGAGGCGGTGAATATTTATGTCACCATCCTTCTATAAATTAGTGAGGTAGTTGGGAAATTTTTTGCTAAACTCATCTATCCAATCCTTAGAGCCTTTCAGTTGATCATCATCCCTTAGTATCTTAGGAATGAACTACTACTTTAGTGTGTGAAATGAATCCATTCTTTCCTTGATCTTTTTCTCTTCTACAAATGTGTATTGAAATTCATCTATGACCATTCAAACCATTTGCTTAGTAGGATTTAAGGATGTAGTGGCCTCAACACTCCTTTGTAAACTTTCACACAGTCATTAAGGTGTGATATACAAGTTTCCCTTTCTTGAATAATGGGTCCAATATAGGCACATGATCCTTTATCTGATCAATTGCTTGTGACAAGGAGACATGACGTTCATACACATTTTTCAATTTTTCCAAAATTATTTTAACCCTATGCTCCAAGATCTATTCCAATACCCTAAGGTTTTCTCTTTTTTATCTTTCCTTTGTTTCTTCATTAGTCTTTTTCAACTTCTCAATTTCTTGTTTTAGCACATTTACTTGTTCAATAGTGATTGCACCTATATCAGTCTGGATGGCAGGGGGCTAGTATATTGTTAATTCTTTGCTTTGGGAAGGACCTGCTCCCTTCAACTTCTCTTTCAATTTCACATTTTCTATGAATAACCTATTGAATTCATCATTCATATCAATATGTGCTTTCTCATATTCTACCAATCTAAGCTCCATAGCTTTAACCACATCCATAGAAAACATTGTTGAGTGCATTTTCACAGTAGTTGACTATAATGCTGATGTGTCTTGAAGTGTCTTTACCATGGAAATCCCTCTCATTTCTTTTACAACATCAATCAATCTTAGTTTTTCTATTCTTTTTTTCTTTGTCCAAAAGGCTAGGGTTTTAGGTCTTGGATTGTAACCTGTGCCACTCATTCTCTCATCTGAATTGAATTTAGAAACCAACATGTGATCTTGGATTCTTACTTGATCCAATAAGAATATATTTTTTAATTCCATCCTAGGAATAATTAGTATATTTCTTTCTAAGACCAATTTTCTTGCTTCTTGGGGGCTAAAAGTAATTTCATTAATCTTCAGTTATTGAAGATTTTGGGAAAAAAAATGGTCATTTTGTGACTCCTCATTTCCCATCTTATTAATTTGGAGTCTCTCCTCAAATTATTTCATTTTCATCTTAAACTAAAAATCCTTAAACTTAGGAGTTTGAATAAATTCATCATCTTCAATAAATCTAAGGGAAACAATTACCCTTTCATCATCATGCACTTCTTGATCATAATGCCAATGTACATCCACTCTTTCTTCTAGTTTGTGAGCATCAATTGCAAGCTTAGGTGGTGGCTAATAAACTTCATCATCTTTAAAATTCAAAAGTACATTGGCTACCTCTTTAGTATCCCATAATCCTTCACTTATTTCATATTCCACTAAGGGGGTCACTGTTAAAAGGTGTAGGAGAACTAAGAGGGGGGTGAATCAGTTGTCACGAAATTCAAATACAAAACTTCAATCACTTATCAACTTCACAACTACACTAATTTGATATTAAGTAAGAACATGAAATGCAGATAATAGAAAAAAATTCAATAGAATGAATGCCAGATTTTACGTGGAAAATCCAATAAGGGAAAAACCATGGTGAGGATTAACTCACAATATAAAGTGATAACAAAACCAAATGCAAGAGGCTCACTACCAAGGGCTCACTATCTGAATACAAAGGCTCACTTCCTACAAAAAGGAATCATTGTCCAATAGGGAGGCTCACTACCTACAAATACAAAAGATAATAGAAAGATCCACCACAAAAATTTACACGTATTTGTAGCCTTGATTATAAGATTGTAGAAACCTTTAGCTCATTGCATTCAGGAATCTAACACAACAAAGTACTGATGCCTCAACTCACTTTTGCACAAATCTACTCTTCACTTGTGGCTTAATTTATTTCTTTGTATAATTTAATCTTTCATAGTTTGACTTGCATTTATACCATCTTCAACCTTAGAAACATTCTCTGAGGTCAACCACATACGCTTATTTTCAAAAATTAAAATTAGGTCAGAAATTCAACATTCTTGTAGTGGAAAGGAATAAGATTGGAATAACTAAATATTTAACCAAGACCAAAACCAACATCTCAGATCAACCACACAGTTCCTTAATTTTTTTTTTAATTCTTCATATGAAGTGTAAACACTAGGTCGGCCAAACCTAATGAAAACACAAATGAACATTGAAGTACACACTTCCCAACAAGAAGATAACATGCAAATGATGTAACACACTTCATCATGCATGAGAACACATCTCGAATACCTTCAAATACATTTACAGCAAGTGTAACCACTTCTGAATAGAAAACATTTTCCACCAGTCCATCCAGACTATGCAAAAACATACAACTCTAAAACTCACCATTCGAAACACCAAACCACACACATATCTGCCAGAACCCAAAGAAAATTATTACATGGAATTTCTAGATCCACAAGACCTGAAATGAAACAATGGAGGACTATGGAGTAGAAACATTTCTCCCAACCCATAGACAAGCAACTCTATCAAACTAGTTCACACACCAGTGAACACAAATTTCACACTCCATCAAACTAAAATCTAAAAATCAAGAGATGACACCAAAAAATGTCAAACAACCCTTTAGATCCAAACAAGCATAGGATCATCATAGAAGAAACAAGGATCACATACCCGAGCACATTTTGAACACATACATAATTTTGACTTCACTCTTTATTAATTTTCTCAAAAGCACTTGGTAATCCATCATTTTAGCACATCTACAACATCATAAGGATAGCTCCATGTACTCACAACATCTCAACTATACATGCACAATCTGCAACATTCTGAACTATGTTGACATCAATAACAACATTAATGACAACACCACCAAATCTACTCATACTTGCAACAATCTCCCCCTTTGTCATTGATGGAAACACATTATGTGAAAAACCATCAAAGACAACACTCTCCTTTGTTTTCCTTTACTTTCTAGAGCTGCACAATATTCTTCTTCTACTATTTTTCACATGAATCTCTCTCCACCTTTGATATCAATGGAAAAGATCAAAAGATTTGATCACTCCCCCTTAGGAGTGCACCCATGCAACTCATATTGCAACAATGAATAATTTCTACCCCCCCTGCGGAGTAGACACATTCATCAATCCAAATAAATTAAGAATCTATGAATTCACTAGACTAATGCACCTCCATGTACACCTAGTTTAGAGGGCCAATGATTCCCAACCTCTCCCTAATATACTCAAAAGTATCCTTCAAAAGAGACTTAGTAAATATATCTAAAATTTGTTCCTTTGTAGACATATACTCCAGCCTAACTTTATTCTCTAACACCTTCTCTCTCAGGAAATGATATCTAATAGATATATTTTTTGTTCTTGAGTGCATTACTAGATTCTTTGAAATGTTTATAGCACTCGTATTGTCATAGAAGATAGGAATATGCTCATCACTCCAATATCATTCAGTCTTTGCTTCATCCAAAAAGCTTGTGTGCAGCAAGATGTTGTAGAAATATACTATGCTTCTGCAGTGGATAAAGAAACCGAGTCATGTTTCTTACTTAACCATGCAACCAATCTACCACCAAGAAAGAAAGCACCTCCACTGGTAATTTTTCTATCATCCACACAACTAGCCCAATCTACATCGGTGTAAGCACTTAAAGTGAAATTAGTATCCTTAGGATACCATAAGCTGAAATTCGGTGTGCCTTTAAGATATCTAAATATCCACTTTACAGTTGTAACATTTGCTTCTTTAGGATCTGCTTGAAATCTGACAACTAAACATATTGCATGCATTATATCTAGTTTGGTAGCAGTAAGATACAACATTCCACCAATCATAGATCTGTATTTTATTTGATCATCTTTACTCATCTTACATTCGGTCACCATAGGAGTACTAACCAGTTTGGAGTCATCCACTCCAAACTTCTTTAACAACTCTTTCACATACTTATATTGTGAAATGAATATCCCCTTATTAGTTTGATTTACTTGTAGAACAAGAAAGAAATTCAACACACCAATCATGGACATTTCAAATTCTTTTTACATTTCCTCTGCAAATCTCTTACACATACTTTCATTTCCTCCAAAGATGATTTCATCAACATATACTACCACTATCAACATTTTGTTACGTTACATTTTGAAGTAAATATTGTTGTCAGCAGAGCCTTTGTTGAATCCTTGTGTCAGATATCTATCCAATCTTTTTGTGCCATGCTCTAGGAGCTTGTTTCAGTCCATACAATGCCTTCTTCAACTTACAAACTATATCAAGTTTCTTCTTCTTCTTCAATCTGTTATTCTTCTTCTTTCTCCTTATTCTCTTCAAGTACCTATCCACATATAGGATCATTAGGTTCAACTTCACTTATCTCAATAGGTTTGTGCATATCTTCATCAACTTTCACATTAGCTCTCTCAAAAATCTTCCTCAATATTTTATTAAAGCATCTATATGCTTTTCTGGTAGTTGAATATCCGTGAAAAACCCCTTCATCATATCTAGCATCAAACTTCCCAAGATTTTCATCATCTCTTTCAATGTAACATCTGCTTCCAAACACCTTAAAGTATTTCATAGTAGGAGCCTTACTAGTCCATATCTCATAAGAAGTCTTTGTGTTGTTTCCTATGATCTAAACTCTATTAAGAACATGAATAGCAGTGTGTATTTCCTCTCTCTAGTACACATTAGGTACATTTTCTTCTTTCGTCATGGTTCTTGTAGCTTCATGTATAGTTTGGTTATTTCTCTCAACCACTCCATTTTTCTGAGGGGTTCTCGGAGCAGAAAAGTGTCTCTTTATGCAATGCTCTTCACAAAATGCATTAAACTCACTAGAAGTGAATTATCCACCTCTATCATATCACAAACATTTGATTCTTAGGTTCACTTCATTTTCTACTCTTTCTATGAACACTTTAAACCTATCCAGAGCCTGATTCTTTTCTCTAATAAAAGAAACACATGTCATTTAAGAATAATCATCAATAAGGATAATTAAATACCTATCACCATTTAGGATTCCTATTCTAGTAGGACCACAAAGGTTTGTCTGAATTAATTCCAGCATTCTGATAGTAGTTTTCTTTTTTCCTTTGAAACTACATCTTGTCTATTTCCCTAACTGACAACTTCTATAAATATTATTAGCAAGCTTTATGATTTTAGGCAGACCTCAGACAACATTTCTTGAACTAATCCTGACTAGATTATCAAATTTTACATGTCCCATTCTCCAGTGCCATATCCAACTTTCATTAACTTGAGATACCAGGCACTGACCATCAACACCCTTAAGTTGATTGATGTTTCCACGAGTTCTCCTTCCTGCAACAACCATATCTCCGGATCCTTTTTTGATCTCACAGGTATTATCCTGAAACACAAGCTTGAAACCTTTGCTACACATCTATCCAACACTCAAAAGGTTATTCCTTAGGCGCTTTACATAATATACATCATCAATGTTGTGAATTCCATCAAAACTAATTGTACCTTTCCCAGCAATCTTTTCTCCAGAATCATAACCAAACATGACCAAACCACCATTATCCTTTTCAAGTTTAGTGAACTTACTTTTATCTCCAATCATGTGATTAGAACATCCATTGTCAATCACCCAATAGTCTTCATCCTATCTAGCATGAAAGGCGGTGACCAAAGTAC
The DNA here is from genome assembly GCA_007258455.2 of Sequoia sempervirens. Taxonomy (NCBI): domain Eukaryota; kingdom Viridiplantae; phylum Streptophyta; class Pinopsida; order Cupressales; family Cupressaceae; genus Sequoia; species Sequoia sempervirens. The sequence continues at coordinate 41,760,959 of VDFB02000015.1, forward strand.
CTTCCATCTCATCCTTCTCGTTCTCTGAATCACCTTTTCTTGCACATTTTCCAGAGTTACCAATCATAGATTTACTCTCCAAAGCTAAGAACAAGCACTCACTATCATCACCCTCATGATCAGATTCATCATTAGAGATTCCAACTTCTTCTCTAACATAATACAACTTTTTGTATTTCTTATCCTTTCTATCTTTATGATCTCATTTCTTCTTTGTTGGCATATGGATTTGAGTGATCATTTTTGGCTACTTGTGTTGTCATTGATGGGAACTGGAATCAGCAGTATGGTCCATAGTGTTAGTATTGCTCCTACCGGAAAGGGAAGTAAGACCGACAAAAACAATAAAGAATAGGACATCCGGTTGACAAGCTAATCTGATCACTTCATCCGATCATTATTTTGTGGTGTGGATCTCCAAGGAAGTCTTCCTAGCATGTGTACTTGTAGATAAGGAAATTCAATTTATAGGTTTAATGTGTTGAAAACAACAAACTAATTAAATTCTATCAAGCACCATGAAGCACAAACTAGTATGGAAATGCAAATAAACAAAGGAAATGCAAACCGATTCTCAAACTAGACTTGATTGACCTCCATGTTGTTGGTTGCTTTTCTTGTAAACCAGGTTGGTCTCCTATTCTACCTATGGAGTAGCCAACTCCAATCAAGCGCAACTTGGAGGACCTAGACCAACTGACAAGATTCAGTCAAAGATTGAGATCTTCTGCACTTTAGGCTCTACAGAACCAGGGCGGGTATACCCACACAATGCCTCAAAGAAGACTAGACATTGCTTTTTATAGCAGATAACTCCTGATGTCAAGCATTGAGGACCTCAAATGGGGTTAGATTCTCAGTAGCTCAACCTCAAAGCAACCAGGAGGTAGGACACAAGCTAAACAAAAGATATTCAATGATTTATAAATTTTTTTTGAGAGGAACTAGGCTGCAAATAGACCAGTCCCTAATCCAGGGTCATAGAGTCACACACAAAAGATGGAATTCATCTACAAACAGGACTCAATCAGTGGATTTTTTTTTGCTAATGCCTTACATTAGCTATCAGTGCCTTACACTGACAATTCGACTCTTGTATCAACTCGACTCTTCTTACCAAATCCAACCTGCAAACAAGTGATCACTGCTATCTATTCAAAGGATTTAACTACTTCCTTGAAGCAGACCTATCAAAAAATAACACAGTCCCATGAAGTATGAGAAGATGAACAAAAACACCTTATGCATTTATTCAAATGATTAAAAAACTACAAATGTGGAGACAATCTGATGATGTGCGTGAAAGATAAGCATCTTCATGTATTCCTGCTTAACTAATTGCATTTACAGAGGAATTCAATATTACAGTTTACAGACTCAAAAATGACCTAAGACCAAACCCTAATCTATCCCAGGCTAATCCTAGAACTCAAAAAAAATGGAACTGAACCAAGGGAACCAAACCCAAGGGACCGAACCCTAGGGAGTGAACGCAAGGAGCTGAACCCTTCACACTGGCCATGAAATCTCTCTTTATAGGAATAGGGAGAGCAACAAGCAACTGGACAGGGTGACTTTACATGTCATCGGGTGACTAGGACAAACCCTAAAATAGTTCGCAAGCCAAGTCATCCGATCCACCAGCATATTTGAATATCATTGAATGCTTTGTCAGGTGGTTCAGGGAGAAAATTACGTAATCAGGTTGAATCAAGCAAGTATAGGAATGGCAAGCCATGGCGGTCAAACCAGGAAGGTACATAGACCATGCCATCCAAGAAATCCGTGGGTGCGATCATCACGAAACCAGAGGCCACAAATCTAGAATCTAGCCGTTCCAACCATTTCTCCACCTCAGATAGTCTGTTGCCCTAATTCTGCAATTAATTTCATCCTTTACTACACCAAATCACACCAGCAATCGAGGTTCAGAACCAAATCAGGGCCACATGCCGATCCACAAAAATCTTCATCGCCATTCTCAAGCCACAGGCCAAGTGACCAACCACATTGAATGCATTACTAGCTCGATCCATGTCCACTATGGCTTCCAGCAAACCAATCGGTGTGACACCATGGAGTTGGGAAGACAATACACCGAGAACCCAATGTTTCATCGAGCAAACAAACCATTTGGCAAGACCGGGTGCATTCGGCCAAACATCACAGCGACAACAATGCCACATCAGTGAGAGAAGGCACAATTGGAAAGAGATCATGTCGACCCCCCAACAAGAAGCACCATCGGCAAGAGAAAGTGGTGTCGGGAAGACCTCAGGGCGATAGCAAACAGTCGGTGAAGAGATACACTGAAAAGACAATCATATCGGCAAGACACCATCCGATCGGGGAGACATCTGGGTGAAGAGAACATGCTACATCGAGCGCTCATCATAGTCAGCAAGAGGCCAAAAAGTCGGCGAAACATCCTAGTGAAGTCCACCAAGTCGGGGAGAGTCACACCGAAGTCATCGAACATATCGGCCAAACATAAGGAAGTCGGGGAGATGTCCGACCGAAGTCTGCATATTGCACCAAAAGCATCACAGAGTCGGGGAGAGATGGCCGAGTCGGCCAGACATCATGGCGAAGTCACCATGGCCAAAGGGAGTCATACCGAGCATCAAAGGGGCTAGCAAAGTCAGAAAGACAAGCAAGGGTCGGGGAGACATCTCGTAGATGATGCTTCGTTATACCGAAAGACATCCTTTCATTCCATGTCACCAAGACATAACACTTTTGGGGAGACACCACATAGACTGTCCCATGTTTTTCCGAAACATCCCGAGCTCACAATAGATCGCCAAGACATCAATGATCTCACATCGACTGAAACCTTTTTTCCTTTTATACATCACTATAACAATTAGATATCGGGAAGACCTCCTACAGAGCACACCCCATCTTTCTGAAAGTCTCCATTCACTTGTGTGTCGCTGGGACAACTCAAAGCTTATGCCGATGAAGAGCCTTTATGTTCCATTGGTGAGACCGAAGGTCACTCGCCGAGACCTTTCGAATTTAGCAAGACGTTATATCAAAAACCCAGACTCCCGCCGATATGCTTCCATCCACCATTGGTCGGTGTGACCAAGAGAAGTTCGCCAAGATGTCACCCCGAGAACCAAAAGTCACGCTGAAGAGAAATACAAGCAGAAAGGGAACCAGACTGAGGCGAAGCCGGAACCAAGAAAGAGAAGGAGTCGGAGCCGAAGCGGGGAACAAAAAGGAACAAAAGAGACTGGGACCGAAAACCATCCCACCCCTACTTCCGCAAAAGATCGAAGAGGCGGAGCTGGAACCAAAACAAAACCAAAAAGCTGCGGGGGCGGAGACAAAAAGGAAAACTGGCACAAGCGGAGCCGAGGCCGGAACGAAACCAAAAAGTGAAACATGAGCAAGGTTCTGAAACCGGTATCCATTCTGATCCCGCCTCCACTAGAGGAAACAAAAGTCGAAAGGAAAAGCAAAGGCACGGAACCGGAGGCGGAATGAAACCCGAAAGAGGAGTGAAAGGAAAAATCCTGATCCTAATTTCACTCTGATCCCGCCTCTGCCAGACAAGGAAAAACACAAGGCAAGGAAGAAAAGGAAAATCTGGCCACCAGAGACATGAACACTTAGCATACTGAGCTCAACCCTGGTGGGAGCCCATTTACCCCATGTGCCAAAAAGATAGAAAAAATCCCAAGCTAAAGATTTTTCAGGGAAATCAAAGGAAAACAACTAGAAAATGAGAGACAACCAAAATAGGCCCTAACACATGGCTCTTCTCCACCTGCATGAGAATGCAAGATTTTGAAGGGTTGACAATGGAGGAATGTTGGATGCTCATTCTTGTAGCATAACGACTTGACAATGAAAATGGAAAATGGAGAGAATGATAGATAGAGATGGAAGATTGATTTTGACAGAGTTCGGATGCTAGATGAATCAACCTCCTAAATGGATTGTGAGAGGCCAAATTTATAGAGCCGTGATGTTGACGAAGAGAAGATTTGACAAGATTCAATAAGGATTTGATTTTTGACAAAAGAGGAAATACAATGAGATGAGATAAGATGTCAAAAAGATAGAAAGATTTCATTTCCTGTTTTAAAGGAAATAAATCTTGAAAAAGACGAGAAGGATAATTGATGAATTATATAATTAAATAAATTAATTAGATACACATGAGTTTCAATTTTGGAAAGAAAGCGAGAAGATCTTTTTAGGATTTTATTAATTAAATAAATATTTGATTTATTTAATTAATGTTGGATTTATGATTTCATTAATTAAATAACATAAATTATTTAATTAACATTAGAAGAATGAATAGAAAGGATTTAATTAATTAAATAATATAAATTATTTAATTAAAATTAGAGGAATGGATGGATTACGCATAGGAAGGCAATAAATGAAATAAGTCTAATAAATAAGATTTATTTAACTAATTAGATGATGACATGGGTACCTAGGGAAAAACATGTTACAAGATGCCTAAATGATGTAATGTCGGGATAGGGTATCATAAGAGGGCATTTTTATGTGTCTACATTTTTCCCCTCTTTGAGATGATGTTTGAGATGATGAGATTTGTGTCGAGTAACATCATTTCAAAGAAACTAAGGTATGGATAGAGGAAAATGGATGATGATAGAAAGATAGGATGATGGAATGATGATGTGGGGAAAAGGATGGGACAGTGATGCTATAAGAATAGGATGATGATGGAATGATGATTCCCCCTCGAGAGGATAGGTAGGTTGGATGAACAAAGGTAGGATTTTGAAATGAAAGGGATGGGTCAAGAACGAAAGATGAAGGAATGGATAGAGGAAGTGAAGGATTCCTTATGCTGCAATGAAAGTGAGCAACCATGATGTTTGATTTAGCACGAGATGTTATGCACCAAGGTATAAGGACCAAGGTGACAATGTGTCTTGTACCCCAGCATAATACAACCTTGTCTAGATACAAGATATGAATATTAGCTGGAATAAGTCAGATTTTATGCAAATTCAAGAAAAAAATGATAACACACACAAGCAATCAAACAAGCATGCACAAATGATACAAAAACAAACAAGGTATTGCCCATGTCAAGCTGTAAACTGATGAGTAAGTGATTGATTGATTGATGATGATAGTGTTGTCATTGCGGGGAACAACATATCCCTAGATCAACACAAGGATGACTGATAATTGACTGATTGACTTTGATTGATTGGGTTTACAACAAGATTAGGATCAAGACCAAAGGATGTGATTGGATAATTTGGAAAGATTGATCTACTTGATTGGTATGGATTAAGGACTGACTTGCATTTGGATTATTGCTTGGATTGATTCGATTGAGTTGATTGGATGGAATAATTTGGTTTGATTTTATTGCTTGGATTTTTGTTGGCTGTTTGATCTTTTTGGATTTTTGACATTTTATGATTTTTTTGGCTTTTTGAAATGTTTTGATTTTTCTAGACTTTTGAAATGTTTTGATTTTTTTTGGAGTTTTGAAATGTTTTGATTTTTTTTTAACTTTTTCAAAATGTTTTGATTTTTTTGGACTTTTAAAATGTTTTAATTTTTTTTGTCTTTTGTCAAGTATTTGATTTTTTTGTCTTTTGTCGAGTATTTGATTAGGTCTTTCTTCAGGACATTTTTCAATTTTTGGGGCTTTCTTTAGGACATTTTATGATGCTTTTGTCTTTTTTCAGGACACTTTATGATGTTTTTGTCTTTTTGAATGGTTTAAGAGGATAACAACAAATGCATGTGACTGATGCCTACACATGAGAATCCAAGGACAAACATGATTGTGCCCCTAGTCAAGTTGAATACCAATTGACAGGTGATGACAATGTTGTTTGACGTGGGAAGGATGCATCCTGAAACAACATGAGGATGTCGATAATGTGACTAAAGTATTGAGGTCTACAGCCGGGCCAGGAACAAATTCAAGTAATATTTTGGATAATGTGCTTGTATGGATTAGACTCGTTGCATTTGGAATGACTTGGTTAGGACTAAAAGGGATGATGGAGTATCCTTAGACCGTTTGACAAGGGAAAGCCAAGATAGGTGACAGACATGAAAGGATGAGAGGTGGCCTTGGTAACAGACATGATACATGGGACTAAGGGAATTGTCATATGATATTCAAGGACTATGTCTCATAAGGATAATGAGGTTATGAAAGTAATGACATGAAATTTCACGGATAATGTATGACCAAAGGATAGGCATGTCAAAAAATTTCCCAAAACATGATTTATATGTGTCTGTTTTATGTCAAGACCAAGGTAGGTGGGCCAAATGCGTGGAAATGATAGGGCTTGCATGGACGTAAATGTCATGAGGAAGGCATGGGAAATGAGACGACTTCCCCCCAAGTGTAAAATTCCACATAGATGATTTATTTTACACATGATGCCTGTTTGCCAAGTTTTTATCATGGTACTTATCCAGGGTGCCTATTTGCCAGGTTTTCACCATTGGATGAAATTTTTCTCTTTACTATTTTCTTGACTTTTTAATTTTTTTGGTGTCACCAAAACATCATTTTTCCAGGTTTTCATCAAGGTGACAATGTTTTACATTTTTTAGTTTTGTATTTATGATTTTGTGGATAGCCTGGATGCTTTAGATGACCACCAACTATTATGAATCCACTAATGGTGCCGATGTAGAAACTGGTGCCATGATATGCCAATAATGACCTTGATGAAGGAGTTGTCTTGTCAGGATCATAGTGCTTGCATACAACTGATCGATGTCATTGTGATCCTTTCTGATACTAGAGTTGGCCTTATCAAAATACACACATCGTGATAGAGTGCCATGAGATTCCTTATGGTAAAGAGTTGCTGCCAAGATGTGACGAATGTGTGACATGGGATTTTTGGACTTTAGAAGAGATGTAGGATTATGACGAATGATGGTAGACGTGGAAAGGTTGTTTGGACATTTGGATGAATCAATTTTTTATTTTCCAAACTTGGGATGGTGGATAACAAATTTTGGAATTTTGATTGGGACGATGCTTGGAACCAACACTTTTATATGCCTTACTTGATGACCATTTTGAAGGAGGTGTACATTTGTTATATGTGGGAGTCCTCTTTGCTTGTGGCTCCACATTGTAATTAAATTTTCCTTTTGACATATTTTCTTTGCTTGATCCACTTTTCTTTGGGATCCATTTTAATTTCATTTGTCCACTTGTCTTTTTGTCTTATTTGATGGCCTTTGACATTTGATTTTTGACTTTGTAAGAATTTTGTTTTTGTTTGTTCCAAAGGGAAGGTTTAAGATTTTGAGAATGACGGTTTATGGTGTGGGTGGATGGGGTGTTGGCAGAAATCTTATGACAAGGATTTATCATGGACTATATTTTAACGTTTGTATCTGACAAGGTTGCACCCAGTATCAAGGAGGTTCCACTGACATCGTTTGATTTGCTAACTAAAGAATAGCCAAGACCTTGATGTCTGTAATTTTCTTGGAGTTGTATTGGTTCTTGAATGCCTTGCTCATGCATGCCTAGTCCTTTTCCTTGATATTGTATGCTTTGACAGATTCTGTTTGCGATGGGGTATTTAGTGTTTTGAAAGCAAGATGCTAACCCATCATGATGTATGTGGACATTGTTACCTTGAATGTTTTCGTCTGGAAGGAAGCCTGCTCTGACAAAGATAGATGACCCTAGTTGATAAAGTGTCTTAGCTTCATTGTCATGTTGGACATATTTTTGACTGATATCTTTGGTCTGCTCTTGTGACGTGTCAGGTTCAGATGATTCTATTGGTGTGTCCAAGTAGATGTCAAAGCCATCATTATGGCCAATGTCATAGAGTCCAATAAATTCAGCTATAGCTCGATCATTTGCAAATATGTCCATAATGGAAGACTTTTGTTCTTGAGGAATATCATCTATGTGTGTCATGGAGGCAAGTGTCTCATTTTGGAAAGTATCAATAGTCGAGGCTTGTATAGTGTCGACAAGTGTTTGATCATGAATGGTGTAAAAGTCAAGGAGTGGATTGTTTTGAACTTCTTGGTCAATGGTAGGGTCTTGGTCAAAGATGGGGTTGTCATGGATGATATAAATGGGATTGAAAGCTTTGTCAAGGGTAGGTGTATTTTGGAGGTCATGATTGTCTTGAAGGACTTCTTGAATGGACTTTAAGATAGGGTCATGGGATGGACTACCTTGTTCTTGACATGAGGGTGACATTATAATGTCATGCTTTGGGCTTTCATTTTGACATGTATCCTCAAGTTTAGACAATGGGATTTGAATTTGGACTATGATAGAATTTTCATGATTGAACGTGCCTTGTGAGGGAGTGACTTGAAAAGGATTAATAGATGAAGGACTAGGATAAGACATGGGGACTTGGACTAGACTAGTATATGAAGGACTAGGATATGACATGGAGACCTGGACTGGATTGGTGTGTCAAGGACTATGATAGGACATGGAGACTTGTATTGGACTAGTATGTGACAACATAGGATATGACATAGAGACTTGGACTGGATTGGTTGGTGACGGTATAGGATATGACATGGAGACTTGGATTGGATTAGTTTGTGGCATCATAGGATATGACATGGGGACTTGGATTGGATTAGTTTGTGACATCATAGGATATGACATGGGGATTTGGACTAGATTGGTGTAAGGTTGACTAAAATGGGACGTGGAGACTTGGACTGGATCGATATGGTATGATGTGGGGATGTGATATGAGTTGGTAGATGGTTGATAAGGCATGTAGACTTGGATGGGATTGATAGGTGAAGGACTAGCATATGACATGGAGACTTGAAATGGACTAGTGGATAGTTGGTTTCCCTTGTCAAAGTTAGGATAAGGCTGATTAATGGATTTTTGTTGTGGACTAATGTCATGGATGGTGTTAAGTGACTTTTCGTAGTGAGGGTAGACGAATGGAGGACTAGGACTCATAGATTGTTGGTACGAAGGACATGATTTTTAGTTTGGAGGAATTTCTCTTAAAGTCGAAGGCTTGTTGGTATTGACCTCTATAGAGTAACTGGTATTCAACTTTACTAGCAAGCCTATCAATATTTTGTTGAAGGGAAGACAAGGTGGTGGATGTCATGATGATGTTTAAGGATGTTAAATGCAAAGTGATAATGAAGCTTGTCTAAGGGAAATGATGAATGCAAGATGACAAGGTTTTCAAAGCCAAAGTGTCAAATGAGGACTAAGATGATAATGTTGAATAAGGAGATGATTAATGTAGAGTCTAGGATCAAAATGACAACTAGGATGGACAATATGAATGTGAAGTCTAAGTGCAAAATGAGGACTAAGATTGAACAATATTTGGAGAAAGGTTTTGCTTAACCACTCTATGCTTGACTTATGTTTCAAATTTGGTTATCAAAAGGACTTGCTAAGGGGACTAAGTAACAAGGTCAAAATGACAAGTGAGCCTTCCTAACTAGATTTTTGAGTTGGAGGTTCTCATAAAAAGGATAATGACCAAAAAGAGGAATAATGACTATGTCCCAAGATACCCTAATTTTGAAAACAATGATTTTTTTCAAAGTGGGGAGATTTTTCCTAATCCAAAGTTTTCTAAGATGAACCCTAAGGGAAAAATGATGATTATGATGCCTAGGGAATGCAACTAAAATATGGAAATTTTAAACCTATGGTTAAAGTGCAAGCTAATGAATGCAAATGATGGATATTTTGAGCAATTTCAATTATGGTTTCTAACAAAGACTTTTGAAAAAGATGTTTAACAGTAGGCTAAGATGTCTGGACTGAGATTTTGGTCTTAAAATAGGGTTTACTTTGTTGACAGGAAAATGCGTCGTTACAGGTAGTAAATGTGTTGCATCCATCAAATGCGGCTTTAGGAATGGCGAATGTGGTTCACTTTTGCAAATGCAGTGTTAAAGAAGTAAGATGCGGTTCAGTATTTTGAATGCAGCTTTACAAAATGTGAATGCCGTTTAAGACAGGAAAATGCGGTGTTTTGAGAATCAAATGCAGTTTGTCAAAGTAGATGCATTGCAAAGTTTGTCAAATGTGGTGCAACAGAGCGAATGCGGTTTGACAGATGCATCTCAGGATGCTAAAAAGTCAATTTTTTGATATTGTGGTTAAAAACCTGAATTGTTGAAAGTTTGACTGTCTATTCTGAGATGTTGGAGTGTTGTTTGTCTTGTTTGAGTAACCAACAACCACTTGGCAAGAATGATATTTTGAAAATTAAACAAACACACAAGAGAACAAATACAATCCTAGGTTAGGCCATGACAGTATTCACTAGACTCCACATGGGTTTCCCCAGCCGCATATCAGTAGTGTGTGAATCTAGAAGCTTGGCTGCATGGGCTCCCCCTTACAGTACACTCTCTTCTCAGGCCAACAAAGCTTCCAACCCCCATGAAACTCCCATGGCAGATTTATCACTTCTACTAAAGTATGTGAAGATGTGGAAGGCTTCACACCGACCAGTGCTATACTAGAAAATAGAAGGTTTTGGGCTTACTACACAAGATTTTTTAATTTGGGACCCCCATTCAAGTGGCCATACATTGGGCAAGAGATTAATCACCTAGTAGGTGGCACTCCAGCCTGATGAGGTTAAGCTCAATAGGGTTTATGGGAGTACAAATCTGTCCATATGACACATCCTCACTCGTAATCTTAGGTTTTCCCTTAAGATTCACATTTATATACCGGTCGGGGGTAGCTTGGCTTTAGCTCCATTGCTGGCTTGAGTCACGTTGGGATGACGAAATCCCTAGGCAAACCCAATTTCTAGAGTCAATAAATATTTCTCTTACACCCAGGATCACAAAAGTGCGCAAGGGGAGAGGATACTACGATTATTGAGTCAAGGTTACATAGAAATAAAGTGGGTTTGGCTTTCTAATCACCTAGTTTGCACAGGGTGAGAGCATATTCACCTACCACTTTCAAACACAATAAATAATGAAAGACATGTCCATTTTAAATGCACCAAAAAGAAATGTGTTTTAATCTAATAAAAAAGACAAAAAAAAGTTTAGAAATGAGTCTTCAACATTCGATCCTGCAAAACACTTGTTAGTAGTTTTAGCAACTAGTCTTGGACTCATGAAAAGTAACTGCCACACGCTACAAACAAAAAGTAGTAACACAAAAACTTTATGCTAGAAAAGGACACCAGAATGTCAAACAGAAACAAAAAATAAAAAATAGAGACAAAAAAAATAGAATGCAAAATAGAGAATGACAGAAAGCAGAAAGCCAAAGGGAAGAAAAAATGAATAGGGAGATGCATCGTAGCAGAATGAATGCATCACAGCCTGACATGTAGATGTGTCACGTTTCTGTCAAATGTGGCATTTCATACTGTGTATGTGTCGCCACAGAGTGATTGCGTCGTTTAGTTTATTGAATATGTCACGATGTATTAGATGCGGCTCGGGAAAGCTCAAATGCGTCATTCTGTACTAGTTCCTACAAAAAGGATAGAAAACACACAAAAAAACTGTACGAAGACCAAAAACATAGCAAAAAGTCTTGAAAAAAAGACCAAAAACATTGTAAAACATCCTGAAGAAAGACGTAAAAATTGAAAAACATCTTGAAGAAATCCCAACAAAGTCACAATGTCTAGAGAACGCAAACACAGATTCATATCTTGTCAAGTTCGTCATGTCAATCAATTAGTCTTCATCATTTGTCCAAACTACGTTATCTCTGCACATTTGCTATGTAGGCAAGACTCATATTTGAGTCCCTGAGACACTAGGTTAGTCCTTTTAGGTTTGTCAAAATAAAATAATGGAACAATCTTTGGTCATCAAGACAAAGTCATTGGTCATGTCAAACTATGAGGTCTCTGAGTGCATGACGTAGGCAAGGCCATCTATCGATGAGCCCTCGAGGCTGCACTAGGTCAGTACATTAGGGTTCATGGCATTACACTAGCACACACATCAAAAGTCTTCAAGCCAAAACAAAACATTTTCTAAATGGGAAAACTCCTAAAACAAAGTATGGAAATCATTTATTCAAACATGACAATCACATCAGCATGTCAAAAAAAATTGAAATTGACATAGGGCCAACACAAGTCAAACTCGGTCAAATCAAGTCAAATGATCATAACCTATCAAACTGTCAACTCTCGGTTATCTTTCAAATGTTTCCTTCTAAAGAATAGCCTCTATCATTCATGCCTTAGGATGTGTCTTTCCTAGGCATCGTCATTGTCATTCGACATTTGAGGGATCCTCTTGACATCTAAGGATCACTCCTCTCAACATCAATATTCTTCAGATGTCTCCTTTTGAAGAAAAAACTCTGTCATTTAAGCCTTAGGATGTGTCCTTCCTAGGCATCATCACCATGCCTGTCATCTGTAATTTTGAGGGATCCTTTCGACATTTAAGGGATCAAACCTCTCGACATCAACATTATTCAGGATGTGTGCTTCCTGAATTCAACAATCTTCGACATTCGTCATCTTGGCACCATCAAAACCTTGACACCCTAGAATCTCGACATCATCAAACCTGACATCTTGACATTAAAACACTTGGCATCCAGACACACTTGGCAAACACTTGGCACTTGTCTTTGGCTTTTTCATCATGTTACTAGTTTTTTAGCGAGATCCCGACAATAGGATTTAGAGAAGAAACAACGTATCATGACGTTTGTCTTGTCTTTTGACACTCATGTTACTAGTTTCTCAGCGATGTCCTAACAATGGGATTTAGAAAAGCAACGGTGTATCATGATTGTCTTGTCTTTTGCTTTTTCATCATGTTACTAGTTTTTCAGCGAGATCCTGACAACAGGATTTAGAAAAGCAACGACGTATCATGATGATTGTCTTTTCTTGTCTTTTTGACAGTCATGTTACTAGTTTTTCAGCGAGGTCTTGATAACGGGATTTAGAAAAGCAGTGACGTATCATGATTGTCTTATCTTGTCTTTGGCTTTTTGATCATGTTACTAGTTTTTCAACGAAATCCTAACAACAAGATTTAGAAAAACAGCGATGTATCATGATAAGGGTTCTATTTTGTATTTTGGAAATCATGCTACTAGTTTCTCAAGGATGTCCTGACATCAGGATTTAGAGGAGCAACGACATTTCATGACTTGTCTTTCTTGTCTTTTTCTGCTTGTGGTTGATTGCGACAAAAAGACTGGGGAAATTGTGCTCTTAGTATGAGTCATGATCATCCTTGTCTATGACTGTTTGTCTTACGTGATGGTACGACCTTGCACACCTTGATCTATGTCATATCATGGTGTTTGTTGGCCATTAAAATAATCTTCCCAATGATGATTAAGAGCAATAAATATTAAAGTCCTATGGTAATATGTTGAAGGATTTGGTCTAGGAACTCACATGTATCTCCTTTTGTCTTGTCATTTTCTCTCGCTCATCTCATATAGGCATTGCATCCATATCATCATCCATATCTTTTGCACTAAAATTTCTTTGTCTCTCCATATTCTAGTCTTCTCATCAATTTCGAGAGCTCACCCGTGTTCTTGGAACCTGACTGTCCTCTCGAGGGGGCATACCGCAACCCTCTCTCATCATTCTTCCTCATCCTATTTTGCACTCGGGCATATTATTGACTTATTTTCTTTGTCACAATGCGACAAGCGACATTATGACAAAGAGGGGAAAAATGTAGACACATAAAAATGACCTAGTCCTGCAAGCTCTATTTTTACCACTTTCGTCCTAGCATAATTGTGACATTTAATTATTGTCATTGGTCCACTTTCCACTGCTAATTAAATAATTGATTATTATTTAATTAATTCATGTCTCTTTTATTCTTCATGATTATTAAATAAATAAATTATATTTATTTATTCAATACGTCACTAAGGGTCTATTGTCCTCTTACAATTAAATAAATTTCGTAATTTATTTAATTACCTTTATTCATTTATGTCTTCTCGATTATTAAATAAATGAATTTTATTTATTTATTTAGTATGTCACTAATTTTTATAATTAAATGAACTAATTAATTTATTTAATTATTGGTCATAATCCTCTAAATTAAATAATTATATTTAATTATTTAATTGCTAAATTTAACATTTCCCTCATTTTAAATAAATGAAATTATTTAAAATGATATCACATTTTTAACTGTCAGTTCATTTTGGTAAATAATCTGAAAAAAGATTATTTATTATCACACAAAATCCTTATTTTGAATTAATTTAATTCAAAAAGGTAATCTTCTTCCAAAAATCAAGTAATTGAGCAAATTATTGATTTTCCAAATCTGCTTTTTTAGTCCAACTCTTATCTTCTTGATTTTTCGAATCTCATAAATCAAGCAGTCTTTATCTTCTTGATTTTCAAAAATCTTTATCGTTTTGGCTAATTATCACATTTATTCTCGACCGCCGATTTGATTTTATCAAATGACATCTTGGCCACTCATTTAACAATCTTTCCCTAACCCTAATTAGGGATTGTCACATGAAATCTTGTCCACTGATTTTAGGCTTTGTCAACTTTCAATCTCGTTCGTCCGCTCAAAATTGGATTTTCTATAAAATGTCAATTTTGCTCACATTTTTGACACCACTTCATTATTATAGGCATTCATGCTTAGAATTTAACTTGCATTTGGCTTATTTAATTTGATTATTTTTTCATAGGCATAGTCATTTGTCATAGGCATAGTCATTGTTTGTCATTTTCAAATCCTTCAAAGCTTGTTTAGGACATTGTCATAGTCGAATTTCTCACACACTCGATCTGAGGGCAACAATCAACAAATTAGAAGGTGCTATGGAGATGAAACATGGAAGCTTCAAGGATTAATTGGTATAATCTTTCTTGTATTTTCTTTCATTGTGCTTTATAGTTCTTTGGGTTTATGCTTATTGATCTAATCATGCTAACACAATCTAACCTGAAATTTACCCATTGATACAATACTATCCTACTAGTGAGTTTTGTGGTGTTGCATTAGTCAGAGTTTGAGTTAAGAGGTTCAGTAGTATGGTTCATGGTTTATTCTCTCATCATGGCCGACATGTTTTATATGGCGTATTGTGGACATATGTGGAGTATGTATTTAGTTATTTCTTATGTTTTGAACTTTGTTTTGGGTCTCTACTAAATTCTAGCCAACTTGTGAGGGCACACATCAAATCTAATTAATGATTTGAGCTGACATAAGCAAGAATATTATATTTTGATGTGAATCCAACATACAATGAATTCCTGATTAGCGGGTATATAAAGGAGATTGAAAAATCATTTTGGTGTGTGTGAAGTAGTTGTGAAAAAGATAGAAGTGTATGTGTAGAAGAGAGTGAAAATGGATAGATCAGTTATTTTAGGGTAGAAAAGGTTTTGTATGCTGAGCAGAGTAGAGAAGAGCAGGGAATAAGTGTGAACTGGATAGAAAGATCTAGAATCTAATTGTGCACTTAATTGGAACTAAATCCAAATATTTGTAGATGCTACTCGCTCAGTTCAAGATTTTGTTGTAATTTCAATTATACTTTGTAAGGAAGTGAGCCTTTCTCTCTTTTGTGCAGTGAGCTCTAGGCAGTGTGCCTGAATGCAAGTGCATTCCCCTTTCATCATACTTTTAACAAAGTATACTTTGTGGATTAATCTCCACCGTGGCTTTTCCCCTAATAGGGTTTCCACATAAAAATTATGTTGTTATGGTGTTCTTCAATGTGATTGCATGTTTCTTTCTGTTTATGTGTTGTGAATGCTATTGAAGGTTTAATTATTTTTGTTGATGGTTTAAGATCTGATTTGAAAATTAAATATTATGGAACACTGATTCACCCCCCCTCTCAATGTTCCTAGTGTCCAACATTCTTATGTACAACTCTATTTAGACATCTTGAAGCATAATGACCAATATTACCACAACTAAAACATTTAAAGGGAAACATACCTTTATACTTATCGGTACCTTTCTTCAACTTCCTAGTATAGTTCACTTCTAACTCATCTAAACCATCACTATCTGAATCATCTTAAATATTTGTTGCTTTAAATGTCGTTTCTATCTTTTCCTCTTTCTTTCCAAACTTTCTCATCTCAAATGTAGTCAAGGTGCCAAATACCTCTTCTTTAGTATGGGTATGTGCAGGATCATCATGGAAAAACCAGGCCCTTAAGTGGTGAAAAATTCAAAAAAATCAGAGTTAGGAAACTTGACGTAAAAAATTGAATAAGTTATCTATATTATTTCAAAAATATGTAAGAATAGAATCTATAGAAAATTGAATGTAGTTTCTAAACTACTAGTTTTTTTTTAAACTATTTGGTGAAAATTTGAAATTTCAATGCAATAGTACTTAAATTTCGGGAAAAAATAAGAAGTAGGTTTTGTCTGACCACCCTAACCATGATAAAATGATAATATTTATTTTATAAGATTTTAGATATAAGTAGACTCATGTCTCGATGTGATGCATATATTTTTGTAATTTTTTTCCAAGCAAATAATTAATTATTAATTTTTAATTAATTTTTTTTTAAAATATAAAACCTCATATGTTTGACCACCTTAACTTGGTCAAAACTTCATGAAATTCATTTTTTTTATTTTTAATCCTATAGTATGCGAAGCATAGAATGTGACACATGTTTCAGATTTAAAAAATGTGATATCGTTTGAAAGCTATAGATGTTTTTCAATCAATCTATCAATCAGGACTTTAGTCGTAATTAAAATAGAAAATGAATAATAATTATTTACTAAATTCAAAGTAAAGCATAATTTACATTGGTGGAAAGCTAAGAATCTTCTTTAAAAACCCTTTTCGTTTTAGCAATTCTAGGTTAAAAAAAAGTTGTCAGCCACATACCCATCATATCGCCACTTTTTGGCCCATCCTGATCCTGCACATACCCATATATTTCTTAGGATCAAATGTTTCCTCAATAACTGAAACCTTGTCACTGTAACATTCTAGTAGGGCCATTAAAATCTTCTAAATTATATCTTCATCAGTAAGAGTACCCCCTTGATTTCTAACTTCATTTTCTTCCAGATCAATCCTCTAAAAATAACTTGCAATATCTTCTCCTTCCATTTTCATATTCTCCTATCTACATTTTTCCTTCAACTTCTTTGTCAATTTCACTCTATTTCCTTCATAAAAATCTTCCAACTTCTCCAAAACTTCATAAGCAGTTCCAAAAGAAATAACTTTTATTTGCTCAATCTTAGATAAAGCATTGTAAATAGCATACCTCGCTTTTTCATTCTCCTCATAAGCAGAAACCTCATTTGCAGTAGTAGGACCATTTTCCAGAGCAACATGCTTCGTCTCAACAACCTTCCAAGTCTTGTAACCAAGAGAGATAATATATCATCACATCTGCACTTTCCAGTCACTATAATCAGATCCATCAAACATAGGGATCACCATCTTATGCGCCATCAGATCTTCCTTAAACAGTTAAGCTCTACACCAAGGAACCAAAGCTCTGATACCAGTTGTTAAAAAGTGCATATAACTGAGAGGGGGGGTGAGTAAGTTGTCACCAAATTCAAATACAAAATTTATATCACTTATCAACTTCATAACTACACTAATCTGTTATTAAGTATGAACATGAAATACTGACAATAGAAAGAAAAATCAACACAATGAACACTAGATTTTACGTGGAAAACCCAATAAGCGAAAAACCATGGTGAGGATTAATTCACACTATAAAGTGATAGAAAAACTGAATACAAGAGGTTCATTGCCAAGGGCCCATTGCCCAAATACAAAGGCTCATTTCCTACAAAAAGGACTCACTATCCAATAGGGAGGCTCACTGCCTACAAATACAAAGAATAACAAAAAGATCCACCATAGCAATTTACACACATTCGCTTCCTTGATTAGAAGACTGTAGAAACCTTTAGCTCACCGCTTTAAGGAATCTAACACAGTAAAGTATTGTTTCCTCTACTCACTTGCACACAACTCTTCTCTTCACTTGTGGCTTACTTCGTTACTTTGTATAATTTAATCATTCGCAACTTGACTTGCATTTATACCATCGTATACCTTAGAAACATTCTCCAAGGTTGACCACATACACTTCTCTTCAAAAATTCAAATTAGGTTGGAAACTCAACATTCCTGCAGTGGCAAGGAATGAGAGTGGACTAATTAAATATTTAACCAAGACCAAAAGAAATTTCTTGGATCAACCACATGCTTCCTTAATTTTTTTTTGAATTCTTCATATGAAGTGTAAACACTAGGTCAGCCAAACCTAATGAAAACACAAATGAACGTTGAAGTACACACTTCCCAACAAGAAGATAACACATGGACAACATAACATGCTTCATCATGCACAAGAACACATCTCAGATACCTTTAGATACATCTGCAATAAGTGTAACCACTTTCAAACAAAAAAAAATTTCCACCAGTCCATACAGATTGTGCAAACACATACAACTCTGAAACTCATCTTCCAGAACACCAAACCATGCATATCTCTACTAGAACCCATATAACATTATTAAAAGGCATATTCTAGATCCACAAGACCTGAAATGAGATAGCGGAGGACTACGGAGCAGAAACATTTCTCCCAATCCACAAACAAGCAACTCTATCAAACCAGTTCACACACTGGTGAGCACAACTTTCACACTCCATCAAACCAAAATCTACAAATCAAGATATGACACCAAAAAATCTCCAACAACAACCCTTCAGATCTACACAAGCATAAGTTCAACACAGAAAAAACATGGAGCACATACTGGAGCACATTTTGAACACATACATAACTTTGACTTCACTCTTTATTAATTTTCTCAAAAGAACTTGGTAACCCATCATTTCAACAAATATGCAACATCATAAGGATAGCTCCATGTACTCACAAAATCTCAACTATACATGCACAATCTACAACATTCTAAACTATGTTGACATCAATGACAACATTAATGACAACACCACCAAACCTACTCATACTTGCAATAACCACTCCATGTGTCTTTTTCCTTTTAGGACTTGGTTGCTTAGGGGATGCTTCTAATTGTATTATGGTAGTATCTAGTAGCGGATCTATGATTACAATAATAGTTGGTTTTATGGGAAGCTTGGAGGGTTTTGAAGATTGACCCTTGGGTTTCTTTTCTGGTTCAATATATAATCTTTCAAAGTTGTCAATTATTGTGTTCATCCTTTTGATAGGATCCTTTTCTTCAACATAGAATCCTTGGAATCTAGTTTCCATTTTCTTCTTCTCTTCCTCTAAAAAATATTCATTAGGTGTAAATCAATTTCTTATTACATCTTCTTTGTAATCCATTACATGGGTAATCCCAACTTTAGTGAGAAGTGTCTGCTTTATAAAATTAATATTCCCTTCAAGATCAAATACCCTTTCTCCTCGTGACTTCAATGAATACCCCATCTTCAAATAGTTCTACAGTTCTTCAAGAGTGTCAGAACCTACAGATAGCTTCTCACATTTAGCTATGTTCGGGAGGAATGTCCCCTTTTTCTATCTTTTCATAACATTCTGATCCATCCATAACATTTTCCACATAAATTCTAAAAATGCAATTCAAATAGAAACAAATTTGGGAAAAAAATTTGGGGCTTGAGGACACCCATGGACCCTTATTACTGTTTGGTCTGCTAAGAAGAACTAGTCACTGAAATTGTGAGTGTGTCCCTACTCTAGCTTCAATGCTAAAGGTCTTAATACTTGCATGATTTTATTAGGAAATCTTGGTGAAATATGAACAAGAGCGGCCATGAAATTTACTATGAAATCATCATGAAATATTACATAATCACTATTTTTACATCTACTATGCCATATGTAACACCATTTTTGTACAGGAAACATATCCCCTTCATCATGAGTCATTCCCAAACACATTTTTTTAGTCCATTTGTTTCTATTTTGGTACAATATTAAATGACACAACACAAAGTATTTCCTGAAAGTGATGGGAGCTAAGTTCTCTCTTGCAAAAATCCCTCATGTATCCCTTTCTCAATTTTAGCAGCAAATTAATACTCAATGTTGATTTCAATATTTTTTATCTTCATTTCCATCATCAGGAGATAGGTTGGCATCCTCTCTTCAACATCTATTCCAAGAACTTGGTACAAATCAAAATAATTTCTTTTGAAATATAATTAGAAGTCTTCTATGGAAAATGTCTCAATTTAGGAGAGGGAGATAGGTATCCTCCTATTGTTTCCACCCCTTTTTCATGTGTAAAGGAATTTCATCACTCCTGTAGGTTTTTCTCAATCTCCTATGATCCTCCTCCCTTTTTTCTAAGTTGATGTTAGTGATAGATTTCTTGTTTAGCATAAAACACTCTATAATTGCTTCTTTAGTCAGCACCACTAATGGTGAACCATCTGGAATTCTTATAGTCTTGGTAGCTAGGTGATAATATTGTGCCAATACTTTAATAAAATCAACATCTATGAAGACATTTGGGACTATCAATTTCGCCAAATCTAAGGTCCAAGGATTCAAAATTGGAATCTTGTATTTTCTTTTTTCATAGAAGTACCAAAACATATCCCATGTTGAGATTGGGATAATTGGGTCTCTACATCCATGGGTTGTATCTTTAAACACCTTTTTGAATCCTTTGTCTACAAAATTAGGTAACACATCTAAAATGGATTGTTGTAGGGACCTCTTCTTTGATTTAGAAACTATGGAATCTTCCTTTTTACTCATAATTTGTCTTCTTTTGGCTGGCATGATGAAGAATTTACTCCTACTTGATTTCTTTAAGTGTCTACTTGTAGAAGAAAATTCAGTTCTTATACACTTGCTACATAGGGTTTATGTGAACTTACCCAGTGAAATAATAGCTGCAAAGTTTTCCCGCTTGAACTCCCTTACCTTTGGAACGTTGAGTTGTGTGAATGATTGCCAAAATTTCATCAAGTCCCAAGTAATATTTGTTGCTAAGCTTGATCACCTCACTATTAATGTCACTTCATGCAAAATATTTCAGAATCTACCCATATTTCGAGTTTGAATACATTCCTTTGATCTTGGGTAATCGAACGGTGTAATCATTTAATGCTTTGATAGTTTGTATTGTAGTACCACTCTATCATTTAAAGACTACTATGGGGTAGTGTTAGTAGTAATGCCACCCATGCACACTCCTTTAGACTCCTATAGGATGGTGAGTTAATTCTAGTAGTTGAGTGATTGTTCACCACCATACTACTCTGTCATATCAAGACTATTGCGGGGTAGTGGTATGGTAGGGCTAGCAGTACTGCCACCCCATGCACACCCATTTGGACTCCCACAGGACAACAGGTTAATTCTAGTAGTTGAGTGATTTTTCACTAACATACCACAATGTCATTGTTTACCCCTTGCGGGGATGTGGTTTACTTTAGTTGTTAACATGTTCTCACCACCATCCCGCAGTATTCATATTTGGTTGTTGCGGTATTGCAGTAATCATTTGTACATTGACCTATATGTCTCACCATCCCATGTATACCTCTATTGACTAGTGCAGTAGTGTGGTATTGGATTTTATTATGAATGCAATAGTTTAGATATCATTTTATTGAAAAGATTGAACAATTTTCTAATTTTGTAGTATCTCTATTTTAGTTTTTAGTGCCAGTCAGACCTAAGAGATCATTTATTTTTTTGTAATGGGGAGGCTTAGTTCACCTAATGTTAAGGTATCTATATGTATTATTATATAAAAAAATTTCATTATATGTTTGCATCTAGAAAACATATAGGACACACAAGAAATTATATTCTAACTAAACAAAATTAATTTTAAATTTTCAACCAAAGTAAGAAAACTAAGAAATATGATTGAACCTAACTTTAAATGCACTTCAAATCAGTAGTGAACATCTTAGGTTTTGTATATAATGTACTAGCAGAATAATTATAATTACATTCAGAAATGTATTAGTAAAACAACAATGAATAAGCATACCTATACTCACATCTTTATTACATTCAATGATAAATTACACCATACATATAACCAAATTTTAGGTGACAATCTAACCTCTTAAGGTGACAAAACATCATCATAATCATCTTCATTGCCAGCAAGATCAGAATCTTGATCATTTGTGTATGCATCTGCTTGATTTTCTTCCCCATCCCCATCTATGACATGCAATGCATTCTCTCTCCCAATCTCTTCATTGGTAATCAAAATGTCTTCTTCAAACACTCCATCATTTTCTTCATCCATTTCTTCAAAATTTTCTTGTAAATTAACATATTTCCCATCAGACATTATATCAACAACTTCCATGAATTTTGGTTTTGAACAAGACTCTATTTGAATGACATACAACCATCCTGGCTTCTTACATCATCAATTAGAAATGATTGGTTAATTTGAAGAGGGGAAACATATGGATCATCCGTCTTTGATAAAAATTATCTTGTATTTGTGTGTACAAATCCATACTCATCAAATTGTATTGAAGATGGTCAAATCCACCTACATTTTAATAATATAGGACTATTTTCACCATAGTCCACTAGAATAATTTGTTGGATGAATCCAACATAAAATTTCTTCTCATTTTTGTGAAGAAATTCAGCACTAACAACACAATCACAATTTATCTTTCCTTTGTATTTTTCTTCCACTCTTAAATGACTACCATAGGCCCACATTCCACTGAAATGCATAGCCCATAAATGTGAAGATTATGAAAGCTGATGCAAGAGCATCCAGGGTGTAAGAAAAATATTGCATCACCCAAAAAAAAATGTTGTTTCTTTTCAATAAGGGCTAAATTTGGTAGGGTTACTATTTTAGTAAGTTTGCATTTATGCACAGTTGGACACAAAATCTTACATAGACCTCTAGAATGGTAAATTGAAGCTAATGGAAAAGAACTCACTTCAATACCATTTGTAATTTGAGAGATATTAAAATTTTAGTTGTCAAAAAAATCCTAGTAAAATCTTTGAGGTCAATTTTGAGACACTTAGAGGCTCCGAATAGGCCTGAAAAATTGGTGGAAAATGAAAAGGTATTATAATAGAATCCGATGGTCAGATTAAAAGTATGACCAATGAAGTTGTAATACCAAAATTAATAAAATTTCAAAATATCTTCCTGAGGAAGTTACACTTTCTAGAAGATTCTATGGCGGTTACACTTTCCAGAAGATTTTAGGGCGGTTACACCTTCCAAATAAAGGATGTAAATGTGGACTACAAAGGAGAGGAAAGAGCATAGTAGATGGTGGCTCTGATTTGCATATTTGTAGATTTATGTAATCAAAAAGCCCATGTGATGGAAAATATGTTGTAATTTCATTTTCATTTCAATGATAATAGAAAATATTTTCTTTCCTTCTTGCATTTTGTTTGTGCCATTATCTATTGTTTTTGTGAGTTTTAGATTGTAAGGGGAGTACCCCTCATCAAGTGGTATCAGATCAGGTTTTCCTGAGTGTGTAAACAGATCACCGAGCATGAGGAAGTTTTCACCAGGACTTGTGGTTGTGGGTCTGTGAGAAAATATTCCTCCACGAAGAAACCATGGTGGGAGAAATGTTGGGGTAATAGAAGATGGTTTTAGAGCCCTCAAGAGACAAGTTCAAGCACTGCAAGAGGAGCTGTGTAGGGGAGCTGATGTCAGAAAAAGAGATGAAAGTGAGGATGACGCTAAAGATGAGGATCCATTTGAAGAGGAAGCACATGATGTAATGGATCCTGGAGAAGTCAGACTGATTAGGGCCATTTCCAAGATTGGAAAGAGGCCAAAGATAGAAGTTTCTAATTTTTCTAGAAACCTAAATTTAGAGGAGCTGATCGATTGGATCAATGACATCGACGATTATTTTGAGTATGAGGAAATAGAAGACCTAGATAGGGTCAAATTTGCAAAGGATAAGTTGAAAGGCCATGCTATCATATGGTGGAAAGAAGTCTAGTTGGAAAGAAATAGAAGAGGAAAAGAGAAAATAACAAGATAGGATTGGATGGTGGAAAAATTGAAAAGATAGTTCATTCCTAAGAACTATGAGTTGGACTTGTTGAAGAAGATGCAAGGGTTGAAACAAGCAGGAAAATCTGTTAAGGAGTATATAGAAGAATTCTACCGAGTCCTGATCAGAATAGGTCATTCTGAGGCCAACAAGGAGAAAGTTTCCCATTACATAAATGGGTTGAATTCGAGCATCCAAGAAGAGTTGAGTCTCAAAAGAATGTCTACCATTGAAGATGCATATCCATTTGCTTTGAAGGTAGAAGAGAAGTTGAATACGAGGTTTGAAAGTAAGAAAAGAATGTGGAGGTTAGAGTGCAAGGAATGGAGGTCGAAATGAAGACCAAAAGAAGGGTGAAGGATCTAGTAGTAGCCAGAACTAGAAAGGAGATAACACCTATCATCCTCATGATAAAAATAATGGTGACCAAAGAGGAAGAGGAAGATCTGGGTGAGGACTAGGGATAGGAGGCTTTCATGGACCTATTTCCAATGTGGAGAAGAAGGGCATAGGGCATATGAGTGTCCTCAATATCAAGCAAGGAAAAATAGAATACCTGAGGATAATGCACAAATTGCACATGTAGACGGAGATGTTGAGTCTTCACATTTTGAGGATGCAGAAAGAGGAGAGGTTCTTGTTACTATAAGAGCCTTGTTGAATGAGGAGAAAGAGCCAACTCAAAGGAAGAATTTTTTTCAAACTAGATGTAAGTGTGAAGGTAAAGTTTGCAATGTTATTATTGATGGAGGTAGTATTGATAACCTTATTTTGGAAGAGATGGTTAGTAAGTTGTAGTTGGAGAGAAGAAGGCATACAAATCCATACTAGATTGCTTGGTTGTAGAAGGACCATAAAGCTTTGGTAAATGAATAATATCTGGTAAAGTTCAAGATTGGAAATTATCATGATGAGGTATTGTGTGATATTATGCCTATGGATGTTTGTCATATGTTGTTAGGTAGACCATGGCAGTTTCATCAGTGAGCAGTACATGATGGACATGCCAACACCTATTCTTTGACAAAGGATTGAGTTCATCATAAGTTGAAGCCCTTAAAAGAGGCAGAGGGAAAGGTATGTAGTAATGCAAGAATTTGTTTAGTTGATTAAAGAAAGTTCCTAGAAGGTATGAAGCATGAGCATATGTGTCTTGCATTGATCCCTAGAGTTGATAAAGAAGATACTACTGAGGTACCTGTAGAGGTTTTAGATTTTTTGAATGAAAGTTATTATTTCTAATAACATACCTAAAGGTTTTCCTCCTGTAAGAAAGATTAGTCATCAGATGGACCTGATTCCTAGAGCCAATTTTCTGAATAAGGCAGCTCATCGTATGAGTCTAACAAAGAGCAAAGAGTTGAATAAAGAAGTGCAAGAGTTATTGCAGAAGGGATTGATTCGAGAGAGTTTGATTCCATGTGCGGTACCTACAATACTAGAACCAAAGAAATATGGGGAATGGAAAATGTGTACAGATTCTAGAGCCATCAACAAGATCACCATCAAGTACAAATTTACCTTGCCAAGGATGGATGGCATTATGGATTGTCTGAGTGGAGCTGAGTACTTCACAAAGATAGATTTGAAGAGTAGCTATCACTAGATCTGTATTAGAGAAGGAGATGAATAGAAGACAACCTTTAAAACCAAGGAGGACTTGTACAAGTGGTTAGTCATTCCCTTTAGCCTAACCAATGCACTGAGCACATTTATGCGGCTTATGAATGAGGTATTAAAATAATTTTTAGGAGAATTTGTTATTATTTATTTAGATGATATTTTTATTTTTAGTAAGACATTGGAGGAGCACCTGATGCATATCCAAATTTTTTTTGAGAAGCTAAGGGAGGAGAAGTTGATTAATTTGAAGAAATGTAGTTTTGTAAAAAGGGAGTTGGTGTATCTCGGATTTGTTGTCTCAGCAGAAGGTCTTAAAATGGATCTAGAGAACGTGAGAGCTATCATTAAATGGCCTACCTTGAGGAGTGTTATAGAGGTAAGATCATTTCATGGTCTAGCAAGTTTTCACATAAAGTTTATTAAGAGTTTCAATAGTATTTGTGCACCTCTAACTAAAGAAAAGAGAGGGGATATAGAAGAGTTTAAGTGGACTACAGGAGCAGCAAAAATTTTTGATATGTTGAAGAAGAAAGTTACAGAGCAACCTGTTTTGGCACTTCTAGATTTCAATAAGGTCTTTCAGGTAGATTGTGATGCTAGTGGCACTGCCATAGGAGTTGTTTTGAGTCAAGAAGGTAAGCATGTTGCCTATTTTAGTGAGAAGTTAAATGATGCTAAGAAGAAATATTTTGTCTATGATCAAGAGTTCTATGCTATAGTTAAGGCTTTGAAGAAATGGAGACACTATTTTTTTTCAAAGGAATTTTTTTTATATACTAATCACTGGACTTTGCAGTATCTCAATAGTCAAGGAAAGTTGAATCAAAGGAACTTAAAATGGGTTGAGTTTTTGTAGAGTTATACTTTTTTTTAAGCACAGGAGTGGAAGATCAAACAAAGTTGCATATGCCTTAAGTAAAAGGAATTTTTTTTTGATAGAGATGAATATGGAGGTTGTTGGGTTCAATGAACTCAAGAGTTTGTATCCAGAAGATCTAGACTTTGCAGAAGCTTGGAAGGCTTGTTTGGAACCTATTACATTGGATAGGACAAGATGGTTGGATTTCTTAATTCAAGATGGAATGTCGTTTAGAGGAAGCCAATTGTGTATTCCAAGGAGCTCTATGAGAGAGAATCTAATCAAGGAGAAGCATAGTGGAGGATTGGCTGGGAATTTCAGTCAAGATAAGACCATTGCTCTTGTTAGTGAGAATTATTATTGGCCACAGTTACAACAAGATGTGAAGAAGTTTGTACAAAGTTGCAGAGTATGTTAGATGGTGAAAGGAACAAGTCAGAATACTAGATTGTATCAGCCATTACCTATACCTGAGAGGCCATCGGAGGAAATTAGTATGGATTTTTTCCTTGGATTGCTGAGGACATGGAGAGGGTGTGATTCCATATTTGTGGTGGTGGATAGATTTTCAAAGATGGCACATTTCATTCTATTTTATAAGACCAGTGATGTTGTTCATATTGCAGAGTTGTTTTTCAGAGAGGTGGTGAGACTACATGGTCTACCGAAGAGTATAGTTTCAGACATAAATACCAAATTTGTTGGTTATTTCTAGAGAACATTATGGAAGAAGTTGAAGATAGATTTGAAGTTTAGTTCTTCTCACCATCCAAAGACTGATGGAAAAACAAAGGCGGTCAATAGGAGTTTGGGTAACCTGCTAAGATGCTTAGTAGGAGATAAACCAAAGGGACGGGATTTTATTTTACCATAGAAAGAATTTGCTTATAACAATTATATCAATAGGAGCACTGGTAAATCACAATTCTAGATTGTATATGGGAGTAGTCCGAGGAATGCTTCTGAACTGAGAAATATTGGTAAAGGAGAGACGAGTAGTGCTGAGGCTAAATATTTTACTAAGCACTTGAATAATTTGCATGACAAGGTGAAGAAACATATCAATAAGAAGAACTCTCAATATAAGGCTAAGGAAGATCAGAAAAGGAGGTATAAGGAGTTCTAGGTAGTAGATGAAGTCATGGTTCATTTGTGAAAGGAAAGGTTTCCAGTTGGTACATAAAACAAGTTGAAGATGAAGAAGTTTGGACCATGCAAGATCCTGAAGAGGCATGATTCAGGAAATGCATATGAGGTAGAGTTTCCTAATGGAATTCATATTTCACCTATGTTTAACATCTCATATTTAATAGAATATCATGAGGGAGGAATTGATGAAGAAATAATAGAGGCATAGTGGAACATTCCAACACCTACTTCAGAAAGGAGGAGATATAAGACATTTTGGATAGACATGTGGGAAGAATCATAAGAAACAGACAATATGCAAAGTACTTGGTGAAATGGAGAGGAAGGCTTGTTGAAGATTCATTATGGTTATTTGAGTCTGAGGTTAACCATCTTGGTTTCCCTATAACTACTGAGAAGTGACAGGGTCACTTTTCAATTTACCTCAGGTGCCTGATGTAGGAGCATCTAGGGTGTAAGAGCAATCTTGCATCACCCAAAAAAAATGTTGCTTCTTTTCAATAAGGGCTAAATTTGGTAGGGTTACTAATTTAGTAAGTTTTCATTTATGCACAGTTGGACACGAAATATTACATAGACCTCCAAAATGGTAAATTGAGGCTAATGGCGAAGAAATTAGTTCAATACCATTTGTCATTTGACAGATATTTAAATTTAAATTTTCAAAAAAATCCTAGTAAAATCTTTGAGGTCAATTTTGAGGCACTTAAAGGCTCCGAATGGGCTTGAAAATTAGTGGAAAATGAAAGTAGCTAGCCTTTAGGCCCTTCTCGAGACCTTTCTGAAAAGGTATTATAATAGAAAATATGATGATTGGATCAAAAGTTATGACCCCATGAAGTTGTAATACCAAAATTAATAAAATTTCAAAATATCTTCCTAAGGAAGTTACACTTTCCAGAAGATTCTATGGTGGTTACACTTTCCAGAAGATTCTAGGGCAGTTACACCTTCCAAATAAAGGATGTAAAGGGGAACTATAGAGGAGAGGTACGAGCAGAGTAGATGGTGGCTATGATTTGCAAATTTGCAGATTTATGTAATCAAAAAGCCCATGTGATGGAAAATATAATGTTGTAATTTCATTTTCATTTCAGTGATAATAGAAAATATTTTCTTTCCTTCTTGCATTTTGTTTGTGCCATTATCTATTATTTTTGTGAGTTTTAGATTGTCAGGGGAGTACCCTTCATCAAAAGCTCACTTTCCTCCATTGTTATATCTGTTGGAAGATTGTTGGATGTCATGGATGTGTTGCTGATATGTGGTTGTCATTGATGTCAGCACTATTATCATTTGGTGTATCTATTGTTGTATATGTCGAGGATATTGAGAAAATTATAAGGAAAAGTGTTTCAGGTTCCTAGTGGAAATGTGTAGGTCATGAAGGAATTTTTTTCTATACGTAAATGATTAGCTGATGTGGATTAAATGGTTTATTGTTGAGTATGTCTAGATCATCTACCAGAAGTTTCAGAGGTCCGCGTGAAGTTTTGAGTATGTTGTGGTTTGGCAATGTTTTTGTGGTCTCTGTTAGTGTTCATGAATGAAGGTTGTGTGATTATGGTAATCTCGGTTATTGCAAATGTTTCTCTGTTATTTCTTGGTGTTCTTAGATGTCTCTAGTTCATTCTCTATCTTTTTGGTACATCCACATTAATCGGTGAGCTTGTGGTTGAAGATATTTGTGTGCATGTTCAATTTTTCATGTTTCTGGGTGACATGTTGGTGATAGCGTGTTGTGGATCCTTGAGGTGAAATAAATTTAAGTACTTTTGTGTTGGAGATATTAATTTGGGTCTCCACTATGTTGTGGCCGACCATGGTGGATACACATTAAAAATTTAAATGTAAATCTGGGCCGACATTCCAAATACATTTTATTTTCTAGGCCGACTAAGCTGTGATGAAATATCCTGTAGTGGATATATAAGAGCGATTGTGTGATCAGTGGAAATTGTGCTTCATGTGCTCTAATGTGCATATGTGAGAATATCTTTACTGCGCAGAGTGTGAAGAAGATTGTGTGAAGTGTGAAGAAGTGTTGAGCTTAATTGGAACTGTAATCAGGCTTGTGATGAAGCTATTTTCTCAGTTCATACCCTCTGGATTTTAAATCCAAACCCTATTATTGGATAGTGAGTCATCTTTTGTAATTGAGCAGTGAGCTCTAGGCAGTGTGCCTGAATGCATGTGCATTCCCCTTATTGTTTTCATTATACTTTTAGCAGAGTATAATCTTGTGGACTAACATCCACCATGGTTTTTCCCCTAACAGGATTTCCACATAAAAAATATTGGTGTTCTTTGTCTCTCTGATGTGTTTATTGCTCATGGTTAATTTTTCATTCATCAAATTTTTGGTTAAGGATAAGTTAAGTTAGAAAAGGTTTTAATTTCTGGGACAACTAATTCACCCCCCCCTCTCAGTTGTTTGTCCTTGTTTTTCCAACAATATCTTGACCTTCTTGTTTTGCATCACTGACTGCATTAGCAATCCATTCTTCAAATTTTGGAAAAGAATCACCTCCAATCAAATCAGCATGACATCTACGCTTTTGAGGTTAATGTTGCATCCAAGCTTGATTTTCTTCTTCATATTTTCTATATAGAATATTAATGTACAAATAGTTACATTGATAATATAAATGTGTAAATGCAATTGAGTAAATAAATTATTGTGTAATTTTTTTTACCTACGCCACTTATCAAATGAAGATGTGTTTTGAAGAATATAGGCATGTATCACACTTCTTTCTTGATGTGATGGCTTGAAGTGACATCCATTGATTTCTAATACTTCACCTGCAACTATCTATTCTTTGTCATCGTCCCATACACGCTGATTGACATTGTTAAAATCCTTCATATATTCTCTGCAAAATCACATGGCCTCTTGCATTGAATATCCCTCAGACATGTTGACTTCCTATTTTTCCCTAGTATGATTTTTTTTTTTCAAAACCTTCATACATCATTCTATAGGATACATCCATCTTGTTCTTATCAGTCGACAATACTTTAGTTCATATTATAGATGCATCAAAAGAAGCATAGAAATGTTAAATATTCTTGGTGGAAATTCCCATCCCAATAGACAAAGGACTTCAACAACCTCCTCCCTCAAACTATCAAATTTTGAAGGATCTAATACATGTAAACTCATTCTCTTTAATATTAGGCCCAACCTTATAACTTCCAATCTTGGCCCCTTTTCCAAACATAATATGTTTACCACAATAGGTAAAATATTCTACATTATGACATGATAGTCATGGGTCTTGTGGCCTCTTAAGCCATTAATGTAAGTTTGGCTTCTAATACTAATACTTACATATCCAAAGGGAAAGCGAGTTTGAGACATCAATTGTAAGAATTTTGCATGTTGTTCCTTTGTCCACACATAAGGAGCACTAGATTTTCTAAATTTTTCATCATATTATTTTTCAACCTAAATATTTCAATGAATCTTTAGTTGTCAAAAGTCTTCACATCATGAAATAGTATCAAAAGCACCAAAAAGAGTTTCTATAATATCATAGGCTATATTTTTCAAGCTATGTATAAAGTCAACAATATGCCTAATGGCTATATCCTTAAAGTATGACAACTTATAGAATATGCACAAAATTTTTACACTGCTTTCATTACATGGTTCATATCTATTGTTGGCCTCCTAAAATAATTTAATAACTAGGATTTTATAGCCACGATTCATAGATTGGACATCTAACTTAAATAGCTATTTCAATCATCATGAAGGTGCATTTAACTTGTCAACCCAGGGATGTGAACTTGAAATGGGTCAGTACAGTATGTGCACTAGGAACCCAAAGTATCCATTTTCATTCTATAGCTAAGGAACTCACAATACTAAAAGTAAATTGTTTAGAAGGGAATACCATAAATTCAAATCATCAATCAACAACTACATCAAGCTAAAATGTATAACAAGAATGAAAATCTTAGCAAACAAATAGGACACTAATCTATCTTCTTTGGTTGTAGGAATAGTCACATAATGGAATTCTAGTGGCTGCAGGAATAGTCGGTGGTAGATTTCTAACTAATTACTAAACAACAAGTAATAATAAACTAATACTAAACTAAAGGATGAATTACTCACCAAGTGGCCCCCCTTGGATAAGTATCCTCTAAAACTAATGAGAACTCAGATGCTCAAACTCAAAACTTTATTTTATTCACTGTAAATCATGAGTACAAAAGAGTAATATATCTGGATTACTTAAAACTTAAGAACACAATTAAAATATCAAATCATGCAACCTTTTGAAGAAGGAGCATCAAATCTTTATTTATACTATCAACTAAACAAGCCAGTCAACTCCACGAACTGAGAGCATGCTATTTATGGAAAACAAAGAAAGTGGAGTGGCGACGTTTATGTATGCGTGTAATCTGGTCAGACATGCAGGTCCAAACACAAATTTAGCACAACAGTAACATCTGCATCTTCTCAACCAACATTAAAGTCCACTGTAAGGTGGTTACATTTATTTTGATGAGGAATATTCTACCATTGACCTCCTTTGACCTTTGAGCAATTCCTTTGCTGGATGTTACAGTGCATGCCCAGCTGGTGATGTCTTCCTCAACTTAGCATCGTCAAATTAAATCTGCATGGCAATGTCAGTACGCACAATAACTGTATATCTATAACCATGTTAAGGAACATTCATTAACCACATGCAAGATTAATATAGATAGTCCATTTAACATGCCATTTATCATTAAAGGTTTGTAGAAATAAGATGAAGCCCAATGTCTATAGTTTGAGGAGAATATCATAAAAGTATCAACACTTAATGTCAAAGTCCATGATAACTTCAGCAACTAGATCACAAATTTTACCCAAAAATGAGACCATAAACTAGACTCATCACTCCCCCAACCTAAGATCTTGTTGGTCTTCCAGTAGGGGA
The DNA here is from genome assembly GCA_007258455.2 of Sequoia sempervirens. Lineage (NCBI taxonomy): Eukaryota > Viridiplantae > Streptophyta > Pinopsida > Cupressales > Cupressaceae > Sequoia > Sequoia sempervirens. The sequence continues at coordinate 41,793,540 of VDFB02000015.1, forward strand.
AGGGTTGTTCTTTTGCTTGGTCAATGCTCTAAAGTCTGCAACTACAATTGTCCCACATCAGAGTGTCTTGTGCGTGAATCAAGATCCCAATAGAATCCTCCCAACCTGTCCAATGTGCTCCATCTTTGTCTCTTTGTAGCAATGTCATATTGCTAGATCCTAAAGTTTGGTATAGGCCACATTAGGATGGGTGGTTGAAAAGTCAGGGGAAGCCAGAATCACTCTTTTTCCTTCCAATGTGAATATATCTGTGAATTATTTTAAGAGTTGCTACATAGATCTAGATGGAATGAGGCTCAACCTGTTTGAGATCATCAATTAGGTTGTTCCATCTTTGTGAGAGGTATCTCTGTTAGAAAAATAAGGACAAACAACTAAGAGGGGGGTGAATCAATTGCCAAAAATTACTTGAACTTTTTCAAACTTAATCTTAGATCTGATGAATGAATAATAAACCATGAACAATCAACACATTAGAAATACAGAGAACACCAATATTTTTAGATGGAAACCCTGTTAGGGAAAAACCCATGGTGGAGGTTAGTCCACAATATTATACCCTGTTAAAAGTATAAGAATAATGGGAATGCACATGCATTCAGGCACACTGCCTAGAGCTCACTACTCAAATACAAAAGAGGACTCACTATCCAAAGAAAGGTTTGGATTAAAACCATCCAAATTGTGAATTGATAAAATAGCTTCTACACAAGCTTGATTACAATTCCAATTAAGCACAAAAAAACCTTCTTCACTCTCTGCTCAAACTTCTTCACACTTCGCTCAATCTTCTTCACACTCTGTTATGCAATCGAATGATATTCACACATACACACATAGGAGCACACCGAGCACACTGAGCATACTGAGCATATTGATCATGATCTAGAAACATCCACAAGTACCAAGAAGCAACAGAGAAGCATCCGCAACAACTAGAATTACCAAAAACACATAAGCTTTACTCAGGAACATTGACAGAACCCACAAAAATATTGTTAGAACACAACTATTCACAACACGATCAAATCTTCATGCGAACCTCTGAAACTTCCAAAGGATGAACTAGATACACTCATAAATAAACCCATTAATCGACAGTAGCTGATTTGCAACGTACAAAACAAGACACCTTCATGACCTTCATAGTTCCACTGGGAACCTGTAACACTTTCTTTTACAATTTTCTCAATATCCTCGACATATACAACCTTAAATACATCAAATGCTAATAGTGTTGACATCAATGACAACCACATATTAGTAACACAATCACAACATCCAACAATCCCCCCCTTTGGCATTGATGGAAACACATGATGTGAAAAACACCATCAACCCAACTCTCAATCAACACTTATTCCTCAAATTCTGACTCTTCTTCCTTGATCTCTTTTGCATGAAATTCTCCCTACAAGACTCTTCACTCTAGGTAACCAACAATTTTTCACATTACTCTTATCCCCCTTTGACGTCAATGGAAAAGATAAGCATTATCTTTCCATATACAAGCTTTGAACCACATATCTACACATATGATTACTCCCCCTAAGTAGCAGCCATGGAAAGATCAATCTAGATCAGAATATGATCATGAAATGCATGGATTGATGAAAATTAATACATCATAGTTCATATTAGGAGGAGTAATCACCCCTAGCACCCCTCTGAGATACTTAAAAGTATCCTTTGGCAATGGCTTAGTGAAAATATCTACAATCTAGTCTTTGGTAGGCACATACTCCAGTCTGACTTCTTTCTCACTTACTTTCTCCCTTAGAAAGTGAAACTTGATTGATATATGCTTGGTATTAGAGTGTAGCACTAGATTGTTTGAAATGTTAATAACACTTGAGTTATTACAGTATATGGTAATAGGTTCATCATATAATACTTTGATACCTTTCAACATTTGTTTCATCCACATCACCTAAATACAGTTGTTTGTAGCAGCAATATACTCTGCCTCAAAAATAGATAGAGAAATAGAATTATGCTTTTTACTCAACTAAGACACTAGCTTCTTCCCTGGGAAGAAGGCACCACCACTAGTACTCTTTGTGTCATCTACATCTCCTGCCCAATCTGAACTAGTATATGCATTCAAAGTAAGATCATCATCCTTAGGATACCAAAGCCCAAAATCAGTTGATCCTTTCAGATATCTAAAGATTCTCTTTACAATAGTCACATGAGACTCTTTTGGATCAGCCTGAAATCTAACAATCATACATACATCATTCATAATGTTTGGTCTAGTCTGAGTTAAGTAGAGCAATCCACCAATCATTGATTTGTATATTGTTTGATGTGTCTTAAGAGAATCATCATTCTTTGTCAGCTTACATCTGATTATCATGGGAGTACCAATAGGTTTTGATTCATCCATGCCAAAATTATTCAACAACTCTCTCACATATTTGGACTGAGATATGAAAATCCCCTTTTCTAACTAGGTAACTTGCAATCCTAGAAAGAACTTCATCTCTCTAATCATACTCATCTCAAATTCATTCTTCATTTCATCAGCAAACTTCATACATAGATTATCATCTCCTCCAAAAATAATGTCATCAAAAAAGACTTCAATAATTAACTCTTTGTCATGATCCAACTTGAAATATAAGTTGCTCTCAACAATACCTTTATTGAATCCAAGCTTTAGTAAATATTTTTCCAATCTAGCATACCAGGCTCTAGGGGCTTGCTTGAGTCCGTATATAGATTTCTTCAATCGATAAAACCATGTTTTTCTTATCATTTAGTTGAAATCCATCTAACTATTCAATAGATACTTCTTCTTCTAACTCACCATTCAGAAAATATGACTTCACATCCATTTGATAGAATTTATAGTTCATATATGAAGCATAAGCAAGAAATAACCTTACAACTTAAATTCTAGCAACAGGGGAAAAGGTTTCTTCAAAATCAATACCTTCCATTTGTGAATACCCTTTACATACCAGTCATGCTTTATTCCGGACCACTTCACCTTCTTCATTCAGCTTATTCCAAAAGACCCATTTAGTACCAATTACATTTTTATCTTTTGGTCTGGGAACAAGTATCCATGTATTATTCTTTTCAATCTACATTAATTCTTCCTTCATAGCTTTCGTCTAGTGTTCATCATTGCAAGCTTCATTGACATCTTTAGGTTCAATCTTGGAAATCATGCAATACTCTTCTACAATCTTTCTTCTAGTTTGCACACCTTTATTCTTGTCTCCTATAATTTGATTTTTAGAATGATTTAGCTTTACATACCTTGGAGTTTTAGGATTCTCCTAAACTTTTGATTCTTCTATTCTTTCTTTTGCACTTGCACTTGTATCTGCTTCCTGACTACCTTGATTTACCGGAACAAAAGGAACATATGGAACATAAGGCACAATTTGAAGTTGATTTTGTGTCTAAACATTCTTTCCTTTGTATTGTCTTCATCTGAATCATATCCACAATATCTGGATGATTTAGTAAAATCCTCATCAACTCTAACATTTTCACTCTCAACCATTTTCCTCAGTCTTCTATTATAGCACCGGTAGGCCTTACTTCTAGTAGAATAACCTAGAAATATTCCTTCATCACTTCTTGCATCAAAATTTCCTATATTTTCATCTCTCTTGATGTAGCATTTTCTTCCAAAGATCTTGAAGTACCTAACAATAGGATTATAACCAAACCATAATTCAAAAGGAGTCTTACCAGAATTACCATTTACATTTACCTGGTTCAAAGTGTACACAATAGTTCTTACAACTTCACTCCAATAGATGTGAGGCACATTTCCTTCAATCATCATTGTTCTAGCAGCATCTAGAACTATTCTATTCTTCCTCTATGTAACTCCATTCTATTGAGGGGTTTGGGGAGCATATAACTTTCTTTTGATTCCATGCTCATCACAGAAAGAATTAAACTCCCTGGAGGTGAACTCACCGCCTCTGTTTGACCTTAAGCATTTTATTTTCAGACCTTTCTCATTCTATACCATAGCTTTGAAACTTTTGAACTTTTCTAATGCTTCACATTTTTCTCTTAAGAAAACAACCCATATCATTCTAGAGTAATCATCAATAATCAATATAAAGTACCTTTCACCATGGAGACTTTTGACTCTAGAGGGACCACATAAATCAGTATGTATTAAGTCCAGTAATCCATTTGAATTATGTTATTTGCTCCAAAAAGAAACTCTAGTATGTTTTCCCATCTGACACTCCTTGCAAATTGTGCTAGCAGGCTTGACTAGCTTAGGTAGATCTCTTACTGCTTGAGTGGAACTTATTTTTACAATGTTATCAAAATCCACATGGCACGGCCTTCTATGCCATAACCAACTTTCATCTACTTGAGCAATTAAAAAACTTTCACTAGTAGCATTTAGGTGAAAAATATTACCTTTTGTCTGTTTACTTGAAGTAATTACATTTCCAGAGCTTCCATATATTCTGCATCTTCCATCTTTGAACTGAAGATCATAAGCCTTGTCCACCATTTTTCCAACACTCAATAGATTGTGCTTCAAGCCTTCAACATAAAGAACATCATTAGTGTTATTCTTACCACCAAGACAAATAGATCCTCTGTCACGAATCACACAAGAATTGTTATCTCCAAATATTACAACCCCACCATCATACTTCTTTAGACTTACAAATTTTCTTTTGTCACTAGTCATATGATGTGAGCATTCGTGGTCAATTACCCACTCATCCTTTTCTTCAATTTGGGCTGCAAGAGCTTTCTCAATTTTAGCAGATTCAATAGCCACAAGACTATTCTCCTTGATAGCAATGAACCCAATCATCTTCATTTCCATTTTCTTTATTAGATTCATCATCAATCACTCCTTTAGCAAAGTATCATTTATTTTGGAATCTAGATTTGTAATGCTTATATCTAGGGAATGTTTTAGACCACCTCAATGCAAAATGACCAATTTTACTGCAAGAAAAACATTTGATAGGAAACTTTCCTTTATACTTACCTTGTCCTCAACCTTCTTTCTTTACAATCAGTGCTTTCAACTCTTCTACTTCTCTTTCTTCATCTTCAAGTTGTTTCATTTCTTCCTCATACTTGAATGTCTTTCTAGAACTCTCTCTCAGATCATATCTTTGATTGTTTCTTCCGAATATAGTAGCCTTAAATGTAGTTTTAGTCTTAGGAACAAAATCACCAAATTCACTCAACTCAAATGCAACAAGTTTACCAATCAGTGTATCCCTTGTCACATTCGTCAGTGATCTAGTTTCTTCAATAGCATGAGCCTTTGCTTTGTAGGAGGGAGGTAATGATTTGAGCACCTTAGCCATAATTTCTTCCTCATCCAGAATACCACCAACACATCTAATACCAATCACTAGTTCATTAACTCTCTACATAAAAGAGGAAATATTTTCATCTTCACCCATCTTGTAAATTTTCATACTTCCCTTTCAAACTCTGTAGCTTAGCCATCCTCACATGTGCATATCCTTCATACAAAGTTTCAAGCTTCATCCACATCTCATGAGTTATCTTCAGACCTAACACATTTGTCATTTCTGAATCTGTTAGAGCACTCAACAAAGCTTCAATAGCCCATAAATTATTCTCAACCTCTTTAACCTCATCAGCAGTGGAAGGACCACTCACAGGAATAACATATATGTTCTTTGTAATTTTCTAGAAAGGTTCACTAATACACTTCAAATGACACTCCATCCTAGTTTTCCATAATGAGTATTTTGTTCCATCAAATCTAGGACTGTCCTTCTTGTATGATGCCATCTCAGATCACCTCAAGCTTTTAAATTTTTTTAGAGGAACCTTCTCTGATACCAATTGTTGGAAAAACAAGGATAGAAAATTGAGAGGGGGGGTGAATCAGATGTCAGAGATTACTTGAAATTTTTCAAACTTAACTTAATCTCAGATCTGATGAATGAATAATAAACCATGAACAATCAACACATTAGAAACATAGAGAACACCAAGATTTTTACGTGGAAACCCTGTTAGTGGAAAAACCACGGTGGAGGTTAGTCCACAACATTGTACCCTATTAAAAGTATAAGAATAATGGGAATGCACATGCATTCAGGCACACTTCCTAGAGCTCACTGCTCAAATACAAAAGAGGACTCATTGTCCAAAGAAAGGTTTGGATTAAAACCATCCAAATTATGAACTGAGAAAATAACTTCTACATAAGCCTGATTATAGTTCCAATTAAGCATAGAAAAACCTTCTTCACTCTCTGCTCAATCTTCTTCACATTTCACTCAATCTTCTTCACACTCTATTCTACAATCAAATTATATTTACACATACACACATAGGAGCACACCGAGAACACTGAGCATACTGAGCATGATCTAGAAACATCCATGAGCACCAAGAAACAATAGAGAATCATCTGTAACAACTAGAATTACCAGAAACACATAAGCTTTACTCAGGAACACTGACAAAACCCACATAAATACTATCAGAACACAACTATTCATAACACGATCAAATTTTCACATAGACCTCTGAAACTTCTAGAGGATGAACTAGATACACTCAGCAATAAACCCATTAATCCACAACAACTGATATGCAATGTATAAAACATGACACCTTCATGACCTTCATAGTTCCACTAGCAACCTGTAACACTTTCTTTTACAATTTTCTCAATATCCTCGACATATACAACCTTGAATAAATCAAATGCTAATAGTGTTGACATCAATGACAACCACATATTAGCAACACAATCACAACATACAACAATCTCTTCATGGTTTCATCTTTTTTCTTTTTCATTTGCCTCATATTCACTATAAACTGCTTCTATCCAAGGCATAATCCTATTACCATAGCTAGGTCTGAAAAAAATTCTATGCCATTCCCTAAAAATATCCACTAGATTCCTTGATTTAGCCCTAATGGGTAGAGGGATGTTAGACTCCAATTGCTTATAAGCCTCATATTGTTGTCCCCAACTAATCTCATTTTGTACCCAAGACATAAATGTCCTTAATTGGACATCCCCAATATACAACAAAAAATTCCAATCATGGTCTTGAGTTACAACATAATTATGCAAATAAAACTCACACATCAAATTCTTCATATCAGGGGAAGCAATTCGATAAGCATTGAAAAATCAATAGGGGTCTTAATAGAAGGGTTCAAACCTAAGACAATTCTTTCCATTCTAAAAGAGAGATATTTTTCCTTCAAATGAAGAGCATAGACCCTTGGAGGGGTCCTACATTCCAAAATATGTGGTACCACAACTGCCATATCATCCACCTTCTTCAGGGTGGAAATTTTTGCATCGTTATCTTCAATTTCCTCATCTCTCTTTTGTATTTCTTTATTCAATCTACATTTTTCCTCCTTCCATTCCCCTTCTATTCTTTGCATCTCTTTCCATAAATGAATGGCTACCTAGTGCATTGAAAAATTATGGGGGTTGTGTATTCCTACCAGTATCTTCTTTGGAACTAATGCTAACAACAAGGATTTAGGTTGTCCCAGCTATCCCGTCAATTCTGGCTGCAGGGGTACTGATTGTTCTCCCAATTCAGGTTGTTGTTACAGGGACTCCTGCTCCTGTTCTAGTTGTTGCTACAAGATAGCTTGCTGCAAGACTTCTTGCTCATGCTGCAAGAAATCCTAATTTTCCTTAAACTCTTGATTTTCAACTTGTTTTGCAATATTGGCAAGATCAACCAATGTTATGTTTGCTGCTACCTTAAATATATATTCAACCTCGACATTCTCCTGCCCCATTGGAGCTTCTATGTCCTCATGTGGTATTTCTCTAGACTTAGGGCTTTCCTGCGGAGGCATAACAAAGGTTGGCCTGGCTGGTCTTGCTTTCCTAGGAGGGCTCTCATGTTTTTATTTGGTTACAGGATGAACAATGTCAACCTTTCTCTTCTTAGAGCTTGTCACCTCTTTGTCTATCGGCTATATTTTGGATTTTCCTTTTCTTGTTTCTACTTCCCTCTTCTGTGCCCTACTTTTCATTAGAATTCCAAGTGGAACATCATCATCAAATTCAGGGGAAGAAATTTATTTTTCTGAGTTCTCTATCTTAGAAGAGCTAATTTCTATGGTTTCTTCTACTATAGGAGGGTTTACACTCGAGCCTATACTAGAGGTTGAAGCACCAAGAGTGGTTTTAGTTGTGCTCAATCTCCTACTAGTCCTACGGGGTTGAGGTAAAAACCTAGGTTGCAAGTGCTCAGGTGTAATTTGATCAATTTTTATGAATTCTTCCCATGCCATTCCAGATACATCATGCAAAGAATTCTCAAATAGAAATTTAATCAAATAATGGTGGGAAAAAAAAATTTCCCTACCTTTTTGGGTCTCGGCCACCATGATTGAGAGAAGGTTCTATAACACATTCAGAACATTCATCCTCCTTTTTTGGCTCATGTGATTCAAAAGCTTGAAGTGCACATAATGAAAATTCAACTAGCAACCCTCACAGGTGATGTATTTTATGACATAAACAACTATCTACTTCCATGGCTTGGGTAGAGACATTATCTTTGCACCCTATTTATCTATGCTTAATGGAGGGTCGTTCGGCTTTGCAAATTTGGCCCTAGCCAATTTGGCATCTCTAGAAGTAGGGTAATTTTCACCATCAACATGTAACCCTATAAATTTTGCAATTCTTTCTTCATTTTCTATGACTTCCAGCCCTTTTACGATGGCCTTCCCTTCAGACAATGTCTGGGTGAACTCTAGTGCAATGTTTTCATCAATATCATCCAACTTCAGGAATAAGTCTATCCACCCACAGTTTATGAATTCGACCAAGCAGGGTGCATCCTGCAGTAATACATCATGCCCCATGGGTTCATTTTTAATTAACCCACCTCCCATTGTCTACAATAAAATAAATACTCTAGGATTTCTTTCCTACAATTCTATCTAAAAATCAAATTCACCTTCCTACAACACTTGCTAACTTTCCAATGCCAATGTTTACTAAATTTTCCCTTTTTTAACTTACCTTTTGTTTGTAATGTAACTTGAGATATGACAAGTTCAATAATGGCAAGGAAGGAGTAATAAAGGAAAGCTATAATGAAGAGAAATGGTGGCAACAGTTGGTGTCACTTCACACATGTGAGCCATCCTCTCACTCAGATTTCAAATTGACTCAATTTAAATTTTGCTGATGTAGACCAGCATGGAATGACATGTGGGAAAAATATTCACATCTTTTTCCTTCCCCCCAACCTAAATTTGGGCATGCGTCCACACATGCAAAATGATGATTTGACAGGGTAGGGTATATTGGCATGCTATAGTGAACATCCATACTAACGTACAACAATTAAATGAATGCACTTAAAGATAATTAAGATATAGCAATTAGTGCATACATACTAGAATGTGTGGAGGATTTGTTGCAAAGATTGCGGAGAAAGTTTCGCTCGCCTTTTAAAGAAATAAGTTGAGCAATCAATGAAAATGAGGTGGAATGAGGTGGAGTGAAGTGATGGAAGGGAGAGAAAAGTTGAAATGGATGGGTGGATGTGTGGATGAGTGAAGAAATGGACTTCCATGAAAGTGGAAGTATTTATTATGACAAGTACATACCTTAATTACCTAGGAGGGACACTAGGTCAACTTCCTTTGGTAGTAGGAAGCTCGGATGCTACATGCTGAGTGAATTGTTTTAGAAAATCCTCCTTGGAAGTTGGCTTGTGATACAGTCTGAGGTGATGACCATTGACAAGCAATTTAAATCTGATTGGGTCAATAGTAATGAGTTGTACAACACCATTAGGAAATACCTCAGCAACCTCATATGGTCCTAGCCACCTTGTCTACAATTTTCTTGCATTATCCTAATATCTTGAGTCATAGAGAATAGCTCAATCTCCTGGTTTGAATTTCTTGTCCTTGATAAATTTGTCATGCCATTTGATTCTCTGATTCTGCACTACCTCTGTATGATGCAGGGTTGCTCTTCTTATCTCATCCAAATCATTTAGTTGCATGATGCTTTCTCTTTATGCCTCAAAGATATTCATCCCAAAATCTACTACAGTCTTAAGAGTCTTGTGTTCAAATTCAATGGGCATCATAGCTTTCTTTTCGTGTAGCAACTCAAATGGAGTGATGCCTATAGTTGTTTCCTAGGTAGTTCTATAGGCCCAAACAGCTTCTAGTTATCTATTTTCCCAATCCTTTATGTGGATAGCTATTGTCTTGGTTAGAACAGCTTCAATTTCTCTCTTGGTTACCTCAACTTAGCCATTAGCTTGGGTGTGATAAGGAGTAGACTTTATGTTCCTTATGTTATATTCATTGACTAGTGCTGCAACAAGGGTTGATCTGAATTGAGCCCCTCGATTAGCCACTATCTCTCTTGTAACTCCATATCTTGTGAAAATCTCCTCATAAAGAAATTTTGCAATCTTGTTATCTCTTTCATGCTTCATGGTCTTAACTTCTACCTGCTTTTTAACATAATCAGTGCATACCAAGATATAAGACTTACCATTTGATGGAGGTTCAATGGGTCCTACAAAATCCAATCCCCACTTGTCAAAGGGAGTTATTATAACCTGAGGGAAAAGTGGCATCTCATCAAATCTAGTTGGCCTACCCATTGTTTGACATCTATCACATTTTCTGGTATACCTTCCTGCATCCTTGTGGAGTGTTGGCCAGTAATATCATGTGTTCAAAATATTCATTGTTGTCCTCTTCACTGCAAAATTTTCTCCACATGGTTCATTGTTACATGCATGCAAAATTTGATATGTCTCATCTTCTCTCACACATCTCCTCATGACATGGTCTGGTCCAGTATAAAACAAACATCCAGTAATCCAGGAGAAAGGAAAATATTTTTCAATGAGTGCCCTTATCTCTTTTGGGGAGAAGTGAGGTGGAACTCTACCTATGACTAGATAGTTAGCTATGTCAGCATACCATGGTGTTTTTAAACTAATGGAGAATAGATGCTCATCAGGAAAAGAGTCATCTATGGCCTGATTATCTTCTAATGTAGTCAGCCTTGAAAGAAAATTTGTAACAACATTGGCCTTCCGTGGCTTATCCACAATGGTTATATCAAATTCCTTCATCAATAATAACCATCTTGTCAGTCTACCTGTGATCAAAGCTTTATTCATGAGATATCTAATGGTTGCATGATCAATGTGCACAAATATTTGGTAACTTGTTATATAATGTCTGAATTTTTTTAGGGCATAAATCACTGCCAACATTTCCTTTTCTGTCACAGTATAGTTGAATTCAACTCCTTACAAATTTTTGTTGACAAAATAAATGGCATTTTCAATAGCTCCTTCTTTAGGTCCTAAGACTGCTCCTATGGCATAATTTGATGTATCAATATGGATGTGGAAAGGAAGCTCCCAATTAGGTCCTTTGAGTATAGGAGCATGAGTCAAAGCTACCTTTAAGTCAGAAAATTCCTTGTCACAAGCTTTAGTCCACTGGAATTCAACATCTTTAGTGAGAAAATTATACATTGGTGTTGCTACCTTGCTGAAATCCTTGATGAAATGCCTATAATATCCTCCATGGCCCAAGAAACTCCTAACATCCTTTTGTTTTGTAGGTGTGCGAAGATTTGTGATCACCTCAATCTTTGCAGGATCTACTTGAATTCCTTTGTGGGAGATGTTGTGTCTAAGGACTATACCTTCCTGCATCACCATGAAGCACGTTTCACTATTTGAGGACAAGTTTTCGTCTTCACATATCTATAGGAATTTCCTGAGATTTTCCAATGCTTGATTAAAATCAGCACCATAAGTGATAAATTCATCCGTATAAATTTCCATGCAATCATGATAAATATCTAAAATTATGCTAATGACTTCCCTTTGAAAGGTTGTAGATGCATTGCATAAGAAAAATGGGAGTACCGAGTAGGCATAGGTCCCCCATGGATAGGTAAATATGGTCTTCTCCTAGTCCTCTAGTGCAATTTGGATCTAGTTGTAGCCGTTGAATCCATCTAGAAAAAAAAAAGTATCACTTTCCTACAAGTGTGTCCAAAACTTGATCAATGAAGGGTAAGGGAAAATGGTCCTTCTTGGTGGCAGCATTAAGTTCCCTGTAATCAACAAAAACTCACTATTTCCCTCCTTTATTGGGCACAATCACTAATGGAGACACCTACTGGCTATCTGAAATAGGGTATATAAATCTTGCATCTAGTAATTTTTGTAGTTCCCCTTTTACAATTTCTCTTAGTGTAGGGTTAATTCTTCTTTGTGGCTATCTTACTGGGGTGCAATCATCTCTGATGTAATTTCTGTGTGTACAAAGTTCAGGGTCCAATCCCTTCATATCATGATAGTCCCATGCAAATGCATGTTGATGGGTCCTTAATAAGTTTTCCAATAACAATTGTTGTTCTTCACTTAATTTACTGTTAACATTCAAATACTTTCCTTTTGAAACATGTACTTGTGTAGTTAACTCTATCATGGTTGCTTCATTAACACATGGTATCTTTAGTTCATATGGCATAAATGTATGAGACATACCTGTTGCTGCAAGAAGTTTGTCTATAGGAACAGTGGCTGCAAGAAGAGTGCCTATAGGAAGAATGTATGCAGGAATAATGGCTATAGGAAGAGCAAGTAGAAGTGTCTTGACTGGAGTAGCTAAATGAGAAGATGATGATTCCTCCACTTCACAATGGTTCTAAATGATGTTAGCCAATACTTCATCCTCATCTTGGAGCTACATGAAAGAGTTTCTTCCTAACATCATAAGCTGTGGCACAAAATTAACTTCCTTGACCTCTTCACCAACATGTGGCCATATGGGATTATATTCATCATGAGATGGTTGAGCATGAGGATAGAGAAAAAACTTTTGAATGCTTTTCCCATCTGAAATTGTCATGTCACCTAACCGACATCCAATATATGCATCTATAGTTTCTAACCATGTCCTTCCAAGAATAATGGGATACCCGCCTAGTGTAGCCTTAGGAGAAAGAATCATGAAGTTTGTTGTGTACTCCCAGGAGTCTAACACTACCACAAGATCCTGCACTATACCATCAGGCTTAATAGTAGAACTATCAGCAAGCTACATGATAGTAGGAGTATATCTCATGCTTGCAACATTTAGTTTTTGCAGGATGTCCTTGGTCATTACATTTATTATTGCCCCTAAATCAATCAGATCATTCTTTATTTGGATCCTATTTATAACTGCTACCACAAGACTACCTGGGTCACTGTACGTGGGGATAGTCACTTTTCCAAGCATGATGTCAGCTAGCTATCCCACCACATGAACTATAGTTGGGTCTTTCTTTTTCCTACCTGGATTCTTGAGGCATGCTTCCTTGATTTCCTTGTCATAGATTGGAACATCCTTTATGGCTTGAAATAGAGGTATCTAGACACATATATGCTTTAGTTGATCCAAGATGTCAAAAGTTGTATCATCCTTTTCTTACTTCTTCTTGGCAACTTCCAATCTCTAAGGAAATGATGGTTCTTGTTTAGTCTGCTTGACTTGGACTAGTTCAGGGATTTTAAGTGCACTTGGTTGAATGTGATCATTTAGAGGCTCCTCCTCCTCTTCCATAGGAAGATCAGTGATAATGGGCTTGGAAGGGGTTGGTAGAGTAGTTCTTGAACACAAATTGATGTGACTTACACTCAACATATGCAAGGAATTGGTTTGAATCAGCAGAGTATGCAGGCTGCTGCTTTGGTTTGTTTATTTGGATTGGGTGTGGGCTGAGCTAGTAGTTGAGTAGTTTTAGGTGGGTTTGAGCTTGAATTAGTAGGTGGAGGAATTATAGTAGGCTACTAGGGCTGAGAAGGTGTTTGCATGTAACTATTTGTCTAGGTAGGCCATTGTTGTCCTCCCCTCCATTGATTTGTTTGCTGCCAATTTCTTGGAGGTGGCTACCAATGCCCTTGAAATTGCTGCCAATTTCTTAGAGGTTGCTACCACTGGGGTGGATATTTTTGATGATTGGGCCAAGCATTTGAAGGGTTACTCCAAGGCTATGTGGATATCCTCCATAGCTAGATGGATATGGGGGTTGCCATTGGTTACTAGATCAATAGGAATTAAAATATGGCTCAACATAAGATAGTGGATCTAGTGGCATACCTTGTCTTGGAGCTCAAGGCTTCCTTTGTGCAACATAGTGGACTTAGTATTCTTCAATCTAAATTGGTTTGAACTCAGGTGGAATCTGTTTTCCTTCAATATTGGCTACCATCTTGCATTTGCAATCCTTTTGTCTGCAATGGGGGAAATACTCTACCAACATTGCATTTTCCTCCTCTTGCTTCTTCTTGGCCTGAAGTGTATCTAGCTGAGTAGCTAGATTGTTTATAAAGTCTTGCTTGAAGTCTTCCAGCAAATGAGTAATCTCCATTCTTGAAACTCCACTGATTGTTGACTTACCCATGGAAGATTGGTAAGCTCTCCCTTTCTTTGAAGTTTTCCTAGAGTAGTTTTGACATATTTTCTTGATATCTTCCCAAGGAACTTGGGAGATATCTCCTCCTCCCATGAGGTCCAAGGCATCAGTGCAACTACCATTGATTCCTCTTAGGAAAAACAACTTTTGTGAGTCTTCATTGAGTGTATGGTGTGGATATTTTTGTAGGAAAAACAAAACCCTTGCAATATAATCTTCTAGGCTTTCATCTTCCTTTCATTGCATCCTGAAAATGTCACCTCCTCTTATGTTGTTGCCCCTACAATATTCCTTGTATTTATCAAGGAATTTTGTCTTCATGTCTTCCCAAGTTTCCACAATATCTCTACCTAGGCTCATGAACCATCTTAATGTAGCCTCTTTCAAAGTGGTAGGAAATAGCTTAAGCTTATGGGCATCGACGGTATAATCATATCTCCTGCAAAGTATGTAAAAATCAAACAAAAAGGTATCAGGATCTTCTGTGACAAGTCCATAAAACTTGGGGAGTACTGAAGTAGGAATATTCTTGATGTTGTCAACTTCATTCTAATGGGAAATGGGGAAAGGAAAAACTAGTTGGTTAGGTCTATTCCTATTTGCATCACCCATGCCTACTTGATGTAGTTCCAAAGCAAAGGGGTTCTCAAGTTGATTTTGGTCTTTAGAGGAGACTTCAGAACTAGTCAGATCAGGAAATGCATCAGAAAAGGGGTGTGGATCTTCTTCTTCTTCCCTTGGCAAGTTCTGATATTCAACTAGCTAGAATGGATTAGGATTGTTAGGAAGGAATCTCCTATAAGCATCCCTTCTCCTTCTTCTATGCATGCGATATCAACTCACTATTAGCCAGCTCACACAAAGAATTGGTAAAGAATAAGGGGGGTTATTACTTCCTCAATGAGGGTGTACTAAGAACAACCTCTAGAAACACTACAACAAGAAAAAATACCAATGACTCAAAATAACTACCTAGTTTTACACCATCCCTAGCAACGGCGCCAAAACTGTTGACCTCCTACAATGATTTAACAACTATTCCTTTACAACCATGATTCAAAGATTGGACATCTAACCTGAATAGCTATTTCAATCATCATGAAGGTGCATTTAACTTGTCAACCCAAGGACATGAACTTGAAATGGGTCAACACAGTATGTGTGCTAGGAACCCAAAGTAGCCATTTTCATTCTACAGCTAAGGAACTCACAATACTGAAAGTAAATTGCTTAGAAGGGAATACCATAAATTTCAATCATCAATCAATAGCTACATCAAGCTAAAATGCATAACATGAATGAAATTATAAGAGAACAAACAGGACGCTACTCAGTCTGCTTTGGCTGTAGGAATAGTCACATAATGGAATTCTAGTGGCTGCAAGAACAGTTGGTGCCATATTTCTAACTAATTACTAAATAGAAAGTAATACTAAAATAATACTAAAATAAAGGATGGATTACTCACCAAGTGGGCCCCCTTGGATAATTATCATCTAAAACTAATGAGAACTCAGATGCTTTAACTCAAAACTTTATTTTATTCACTTTAAATCACAAGTACAAAAGAGTAATATATCTGGATTACTGAAAACTCAAAAATGCAATTACAATATCAAATAATGCAAACTTTTGAAGAAGGAGCATCAAATCTTTATTTATACTATCAACTAAACAAGGCAGTCAACTCCATGAACTGGGATGACACCATTTAGGGAAAACAGAGAAAGTGGAGCGGCAACGGTTACGTGTGTATGGAATCTGGTCAGACATGTAGGTCCAAACACAGATTTAGCACAACAATAATGCCCACATCTGCTCAACTAGCATTAAATTCCACTACAAGGCAGTTACATTCAGTTTTCATGAGGAATCTTCTATCGTCGACCTCCTTCGACCTTTGAGCGATTCCTTTGTTGGATGTTACAGTGCATGCCCAACTGGCAGTGTCTTCCTCAACTTAGCATCTTCAAATTAAATCTGCATGGAAATGTCATTACGCACAATAACAACATATCTATAACCACCTTAAGGATAATTAATTAACCACATGCAAGATTAATAAAGACAATCCATTTAACATGCCATTTTTCATTAAAGGTTTGCAGAAATAAGATTAAGCCCAATGTCTATAGTTTGAGGAAAATATCATAAAAGCATCAACACTTAATGTCAAATTCCATGATAACTTGAACAACTAGATCAAAAATTCTACCCAAACATGAGACCATAAACTAGACTCATCATCTACTACTAAAAATACCATTATTTTCAATAAATGAAATTCTTTTTTGTCCATTCTCAATAATGTAATCACCTGTTATTAGCAATGGTGCTTCATGATTCTCTTCTTGACCATTGAACCATGTTTTTTGTTGACAAAATGGATGATCCATTTTAAGGTAATCATGATGTCCACAATAAATACACTTACACAAACTTCTTGAGTGCCTCACAAAATCCTTAAAGTTTCAAGTAGGACATCCATGGTATCCATGAACATTGAGACTAGAAAATGTGCCATATGTAGGAAGATCATGAATTGTAAACAACAAGGAAGCTCTTAAAGTGAATTAAGTTTGGAGGCTTAATTACACCTAATCACATTGTGTGGCGCACTAAACCTATAGAGGTGTTGCACTTCTCATTGGTAGTCGACTTGTAACACCCTCTTCGGATGACCGACCCGAATATGGCCATTTTTTTCATCTCCTCTTCAAATTCCCTCCTTCTACATGCTTCACAACTTCTTTTGCATACCTTCAAGCAATATTATTCACTCTCTTGCACTCACTTCGTACATTCTCAAGCATTTAAGTAGCACTCTTGCACTCCATTGCAGCAACAACTTCACTCCATCACTTCAGTAGAGAAAGTTTGGGACCACACCATTGCAGCAGAGGCTCAAGTACTCTCATTCTCTCCTCCATTAGCGTTGAGTGCTTTTGGTGGAGGTGGTAGTCTTCTCATTCCTCTCCTCTATTACTTGGTTGAGTAAGCACATTTACTATTTTGTAGTGTTTTAGTGTTCCTCATTACTATCTTTCTTTAACATACTTGATTTCTTGGTTGTTCATGGAGGTGCAAACACCTAAATGAGGGTTTGACTGAGGTAGAACCCTATACAACCACCCAACATTTTTCTTCCTCTTTGTGTGTAGGTGGACATGCTTTTGGGAGCTAGTTGGTGAATGAATTCCTTTGTGAGATCATTCTTGCCACCCTAACTCTTGCATTTTTACTTTATCACATTGGAGAATATTTTTCCTACCTAATATTGTTGTTTTAGCCCTTTAGTGGTAGTTAGCAGGGCCATTAGCTTGTTTTCCTAGGTTTGACCTTGTCTCTTTAGTTGTTTGGTCGTACGAACACCAATGCACTTGAGAGACTCTAGCATGCCACACTGTCATCATAGGACCACACTTTCATCCTTGAGAAAAGAGCTTCCAAAGGCATAGTGTTGATCCCAAAAACTAGCTTGCCTAGCCTTGTTATGTATCTCAGGTCTGTAGATTGATCGAAGGACTTTATAGTCCTCATCATTCTCGTCCCACATTCCCTAACATCTTGTTAAGTTGAGGTAAGATAGGGCAGCCTTTTTCTCTTGGCCCTCCATAACCTGGGGCCTTGAATGTGGTTGGTCCCCCTCTCTTACACCTACAATTAGCATACACAGGATTTGTAGAATCCTCCATCAATTTGTCCCAATCATTGTTTAGACCCTCATTCAACATTCTATCAACTTCAAACCCTTCATCTAACATTCCTGCCTCTTCATCTATGTTTGGTTCCACTTCATCTATGTTTGGTACCAGTTCATCTATGTTTGTTGCTACTTCATCTCTCACACTCTACCATTCTATCATATCTTCATAATAATTGACATTCCAAGGGCTTATACCACTATGAACATATCTTATCACATGCCGATAAATCTAACTTCTTTTTTTCACCTTTCCACCAAGACTGTCATTACATGGACATGTATATTTGTCCATGTCACTCTCATTGACTATTCTCTCATCAAATGCATGGTATTGATCCCTAGTCAACCTTCAATATTGATCCATCTGTAATGTTCTACGCATAGCAAAAAAAATTGCAGACTAAGAGAAAACAATTATTAATTTTAATTAATAGCCATTTGCATAGCAATAGAGTTATAGAGAGTAAATAAAATAGAGAGTTTAATTAATGAATTGTAAAAAATACACTTTTGTAGTTTATATTCAAATTGTTGATTACATTGCATTGCATATATTCCAAACTCAAAGCATTACTTCACATTGTATAACTAATAACTAGATGTTGATAGATGACAAAATGTAAAAAAATATTTAATAAGAGACAAAAACTATTTTTTTAATTGAAAGGCATTTCCATAGCAAAACAATTATAGAGAGCAAATAAAATTGAGTTTAACTAATGAATTGTAAAAAAATAGTTTTTTGTAGTTTATATTCAAATTGTTGATTACATTGCATTGCACATCTTTCAAACTCAAAGCATTACTTCACATTGCATAACTAATAACTATATGTTGATAGATGACAAAATTTCAATTACAATATAGTTTTTACAAAGTCAACCCGAATAGGGGAAATTTACATAAAAAATGGGCCTCCTAAGGAACTCTAAAAAAGAAAAAAATATCTCATATAATACAAATTATTTAAATGTAAAAAATATAAATTACTTAACTACATGAGTTAAGTGGGGACACACGTTTCTATTATAATTCCTTAAAAAACTGAAGTCCATGATTTTTTAAAAGTGGTAACATATATTTCTATTATAATTTATTAAAAAAGTCAAGTTCACTTTCTTTTCTTGATTATTTTTTTTTAAATTATTTGTTTTTATTTAAAAAGTGGCAAAGTAAAAGTAACTTTAGATATTTTATTTTTTACTTAGTATTTTTTTTTTAATATATATATATACATGATTTTATATATTTAGATTTATTATGCTATGTATGTTTATTTAAATAAACATGTTTATAGGTTTTATAATAGTATATTTATATTTAAAAAAGTATGTTGAGGGATATCTTTTTTTCCATAGTCTCTTTGATTTTGTCATTTTCTTTCCTTTGGTTTTTTGTTTCGTGATGAATTTATTCCAATTTATTTATTTTATTTTTAATTTCTTTTGGTTTTTTTTTTCCATTTTTTTTGTTTTTATTTTATTTTATTTTTGCTATATTTTTACATGAATATTGTAGAGTGCCTTTCCACGTAAATAGTGGTAAAGTATATTTTATTTTATACTTAATATTTTATTTTATATAAATTTTATATATTAAATCAAATTTCATATTATAGATTTAGATTTATTATTTTAAATATGTTTATAACAAGTAGTTTGGTGTGACGTTGATTTTATTCAGTAAGTGTGTGTGTGTTGTGAGTGTGGAAGATCAGTGCAAAGATTAATGTTGAGTTTCTGGATGTAGTGAGAAAAACGAGAACTCTATCATTCATGCAAGTTGATCAAGTGACTGTGATAGAATCCTTTGTTGCATTGGGATTGTAGTCTCTCTATAACAAATCTTCTTTGTCTTCTTTGTATCTTTGTGGTAGTGAGCCCTTCAGTTTGTTAGCCCTATTGGACAGTGAGTCCTTGTTTCAAGAAGTGAGCCTTATTTCAAGCAGTGAGCCTCTTGTAATTAGTTTTGATATTCTCTATGGTGTGAGTTAATCCTCACTATGATTTTTCCCTCATTTGGTTTTTCATGTAAATATGGTGTTAATGTGTTTATGTGTTGGATTTAAGTTTTTGCATTAGCATTTTATGATTAATCATTTAAGCAGTATTAAGTATTAGTTTCGATGATTGAATTAAAGGTTTAATTTTGTGAAAACTGATTCACCTGCTACTATCAGTTGTGTTATTCAACAATTGGTATCAGAGCAAGGTTCCTTGGTGAAGATCTTAACTACTTGAGGAAGGTCGGAGATGGCAAGCAAAATGGTTTTTGATTATCTGAGGTTTGATGGAACTAATTATGGTATCTAGAAAGTACTGATGGAAGAATATATGGAGTATTACGGATATGATGTGGAGAAAGCTTAAAAAAATCCTTATACTCCTCCTGCTAATGGTCTAAGTACACCTAAAGAGATCAAAGAACATGAAGTGAAAAATAAGGAAAAGTTCATTTTGAAGAATAGTCTGGTACATTTTGAATTAATTAAGGTTTAAAACTTGAAGTTGGCTAAGGAAGTCTGGGATGCCTTGGAAAGAGTGCATGATGTTTATGAAAGAGTCAAAGAAGAAAAATTATAGAATTTGGAAACACTGTTTGATCTTCTACAATTGTCTGAAGATGAGAATGTTAAAGCTTATGTATAGAATTTGGATGAGATAGTGGCTGGAATGCAAGGACTTGGTGCAACTATAGATGAAACTAGGATTGCAAGGAAGATTCTCAGAACTCTTCTTGTTGCCTCCAGTGAGAAGGTGAGTGCTATTGAGTAGACTATAGATTATAAGACCTATACTAAGGATCTATTGTTAGGATTTTTGACAAGTTATGAGATGAGGAAGTTGAGTCTGAAGAATGGGTGCAAATCAGAGACTACTTTTAAATCTAAAAATTTAAAGATCCTGATGAAGAAAACTTTGATGGAATAGAAGCTAACTTTGTAAGAAGAATGAGGAAAGGCTCCAATAAGTATGAAGGTAAGTTTCCCTTTAAGTGCTTTATTTGTGGAGAAATAGGTCATTATGCTACGAAGTGTCTGGAAAGAGCTAAAAGAAATAAAGATATGAGAAAGAAAAGAAAGGAGAGAATATTAACAAAGCTTACTATGTGAATTAGAATACTAGTATATCTGATAAGGATTCAAAATATGAAGACCCTAATGAAAATGAATGCATGTTCTTGGTGATTTAGGATGAACCTACTTCTGCTAATTCTGAAAGACAGGCAAAAGAAATCCCTCTGGAGAAGGAGAAAAATGAAGGTATGGTTATCTCTTCCCTACATTCTAAACAAGAGAAGAATTATTGGGTAGTTGATAGTGATTGTTCATATCACATGACTAGTGATAAAAGTAATTTTTTTAAGCTTGAAAAATATGATTGAGGCTTGATTATGTTTGGACAAGATACTGGTACTAAAATCTATGGGATAGGTTCAGTAAGTTTTGATGGAAAGCATCATAATAATGATGTCTACTATATTAAGGGTTTAAGGCATAATTTGTTGAGTGTTGATCAAATGTGCAGAAAAGGATATGATCTTGTGTTCAAGGATGAGAGATGTGAGATCCAGAAAGGATCTGAAACATTGATTTCTACAAGAAAGAAATTTGAAGGGAATATCTATCAACTTAAGGGTGTTGATGGATGATGCTTTATGATTTAGATTAATGAAAATTGGTTATGGAATAGGAGAATGTATCACATGAATTTTGATAACTTGGCAAGGATTAGTGCTACTTAATCCATGAGATATTTAGTGAGAATTACATAGCCTATTAATGTTATTTGTAGGAATTGTCAGTTTGAGATGTATTGGGTTCTGACCTACTCTTGGCTCTAGAGGAGTCACATAGATCAGGTACAATGTTGAAACACTTCAATGTCACAAATATAACCATACTTCCAAAAGTAAAGGAGCCAAAAACCTTTGCAGATTTCAAGCCCATTTCACTCTATAATATAGTCTACAAGATCTTCACAAAGGTGATTTAGTTGAGATTGCAACCCCTCATCCGAAAAATCATTTCTCAGGAACAAGGAGGCTTTGTCCCGGGTAGAGAGATGACAGAAGGGGAATTAGTGTCACATGAGGTACTTCACTCTACATCAATTATCATATTTTATTTTAAAATTAGATATGATGAAAGACTACAACAGAGTGGAATAGGATTTTCTTATCAAGGTACTAGATAAGTTTGTTTTCTCTAAGAAATAGTGCAAGTGGATATTGTCATGCTTGTCAGGTGCACATTTCTCAGTGTTAATCAATGGTTCCCCTTGTGGATTATTTAAGGAAACACAAGGTGTAAGACAAGGTGTAAGACAAGGTGATTAATTTTCACCCTTTCTTTTCATAATCATGGCAGAGGCATTGAGTAGGGCTATAAAAGAGAAGCATTCCAAGGGTTTATGTCAAGGAATTCTTATTCCACAAATAGATGTGTCAATTACCCATATTTATTTGCATATGACACCTTATTATATGGTAAAGAAACTATCTCAGAAGTTGAACAAATAAAAGAAGTTTTGGATAAATACTCACTGGTGTCATGGAAAAGAATTAATGCTCAAAATTCAAAAATCTATGTGTTCAATGCTAAAGTTGCTATAAAAATAAAAATTATCAAAATATTGGGTTTCCAAGAAGCAGATCTTCCTTGTATGTATTTAGGTATTCCATTTTTCATGGGGACGAATAAACCAGCTTATTCAACTAAGGTCATAGAGAGAATAAAGCAAAGAATTTGTGCCTAGAAAGCTCAGTGGCTATCTTTTTTAGGTCAAATTCTATTAATAAAATCTATTCTTTTTGCAATACCTAACTAATTCATTTCAGTTTTAAGGGCTCCCAATACAGTAGTTGACCAAATTCAAAAAAAATTAAGAAGCTTCCTTTGGAAATGGAATATGAATGACACCAAAAAAATCCCTTTAATATCATTAGATAGTATGGTGTCAAAAAAACTAAAAGGAGGAGTGGGCTTGCATGATATATCAAAATGTAATCAGCCTTTTGGTGGGAAACTCATTTGGAAAATGTATACTAAATCAGAGTCAAAATGGTGCTCTTTGATGAGGGAAAATATCTTGACAGCAAAGATCCTAAGAGAATTTTCACAGTTTATAATCCTACTTAAGGGCCAGCCATGTGGAAATCCATGATCTCATGTAAAAAGGTGATTACATCATATATTTCATGGGAGGTCAATAAGGGAGATGAAGTTAACTTTTGGAGTGATTCGTTGAATGGGAATCCACCTTTGGGAAATTTCCAAGAGTTGCAATTAGCAATCCTAGTGTTTTCTTAGTTGTGAGGGGAAAATATAATAGATTATGTCAAATCAATTGAGTCTCCATCAAGGAGAGTGGTTTGGAAAGACTTTTTTTGGAGAAAATACCAAAATATCAACAAGATTTACTGGAATAGATCATGAATAGCAGAATAATATTCTTATCAGGGAAAGTTGATCAAGTAATATGGGCACCATCCAAAACTGGATCTTATTCAATCAAGCAGGGGTACAAAGCAATTCTAAGCAAGGGAAAATCCACTCAATTCTTAGAGGGAATTCTTGTTCTGCTGGAATAGTGTGGTTTTACCAAAAAGCGGGTAGTTTTGCATGGTTAGTAATAAGAAACAAAGCTCTAACAAGTGATCGATTGGTCAAGTTGGGAATCGCGAAACCTTCCAACTGTGTTTTATGTAATCAAGCTATTGAGGATCATGATCACTTGTTTCTGCAATGTCCTTTTGCTCAGTCTTGTTGGTTATTTGTTTTGGAAAAATTAAACTTCTTTTATCCTTTACCGAACTCAGTTTCGGATCTATTTTTTGCATGGCCTATATTATACAAGTCTTCATTCTTTGCCTACATTTGGCAAGCTATTCTAGCTCTGGTAGTATGGGCTATATGGTGGGAAAGGAACAAACATATTTTTTAGAAAATCCTTGTCTTCTATCTAGACTATTTAGGTTTTGATTGAAAAGTCAATTTCAGAAGTAGTAAACACTTGGGTTCAAGATCATAAAATGTGGGGGAAATATTTTCATCTTGGGATAACTACATTCTGAAGAATTGGAAATATATAATGCTTCCTTTTAAAGGGAGCATGAAGCAGCCTCATAATACAAAATTAGATAGGAGTACAATAAAATGGCTCCCGCCAATGGAAGGTTTCTACAAATTAAACTTTAACAGTACCTCTAAGGGTAATCCTAGCACTTCAAGAGTAGGTGTTTGCATTAGGGATACAAAAGGCATTGTCAAGGCAGCTAGATCAATAATCCTTCCATCAAGGTCTAATAATATTATAGTATTTGGCACTCTTCATGGTCTTCTCCTTGTAAGACAACTCCAAATCAAAGAAATCCATGTAGAAGGTGACTCTCTGATAGTGGCAAATGCTTGCAAACAAAAATCTTGCTTTGATTCGTCTATACAATATGTATTGCAGATTGTATGGAAACTGTTAGAGGAATTTGAAAGATATCATATTTCACATGTCTATAGAGAGGGTAATAATCTTGTAGACTATTTAGCTAATATGGGTTGTGATAGAAAGGAAATACTCCTTTTGGAAAATAATCAAGATTTGGAGGATTTTTCAGAATTAAAGGAAATTATAGTTAGAGAACGTGTTTCCTAACTCCAAATGAAAATCAGGCGAAGGGGCAGAGTACGCATTTCCTAAAGTCACCTAAATTTTAATAAATAAGGATGCAATAGCATAATCAGTGTGGGAAGAATGTATACTCTCATAATATTCTTTGCAAGATATCATCCATTGTGGGGATTACATGGCATAGTCAGTGGAGAGCTAGAATTAATGCATGTGTTATAAGGGCTTTCAGTGTAATGATGGTTCATTAAATCACATGGGAGTATGCATCAGATTGAAAGGACACTCAATGTTCACCTGATGATGCTAGAAATTGATCAAATATCCCAATTTGATCATATCACTTCAATCCTTTTATTATCCTAATGCTTTCTCTATCTTGTAGGTACATGACAATCATATTTTGAAGTGTGCATATTTGCATCAAATATTTGGGCCTTTGACTTACACGAGCTAAAATTTATGAGAGTTGGATTGGTTTTAATTCTTAGTGCTTCATAGTCTTGTTCATCATGATAATGTATTATGTCATTGGTGAAAGATTTCCTTAAAAAGGCGTTCAATAACTTGTTTTTTTCATAACTGATTTCATAAGGAGAAAGGCATTGGAAAGCTCTGCCACTTGCAGTAAATTCAAGAGAGGTAGTTCAGAATTGAGGTGGCAGCTAAATGGCTTTCCACCCATGGAATTTTAGGGTGTCCTTACCCATCAAGCCATGGGAGAAACTATTCAAGGAATACCTATCTCATGATGCTCTCAAACTGATGTTTAAGGTAGATTGCACCAAAGTAGAGGATTGCATTCAAACCATTTTGGGTATTGATGTTACTAGTCTAAAAGCTTGATGTATTCTTTCCTTTTCTCAGGTGATATCCATTTTCCTTTCTAATGCAAAATTGAGGAATTTGCTAGGAAGTTTGTCAATTTTCAATTTACGTTGGATAATGCCATACTCAAAGTAGTACAAGCATATAATATTTTTAGCGGGGAAGGGTATATTGGTAGGCTCTTTCCCAGATATTTTGCGCAATGTCATTAGGGTTTTGAATAAATATTTGATCCCATTAGGCTATCTCTCCAACATAAAAATGATAATATCTTGTTGTAGGATTTGAGGAAAAATTGTTGTTGTGTTTGCACTATAATGGAGGTAGACATTAAGGAGAAGTATTATGCCCTGGATTTCCTAAGAGAACATGTTTCACATCATGTGAGTAACAAATTGCAGTTGGATTTACAGCTTAGGGTTAACTCACCGGTTCGTGGACCAAAGAATGTACAATTTGTACACATTGTTCAGCTCGCAAGTAGCTCTCATGGGAACAAAAATATTGTTAGTGCAAGATTGGCTCGATGTATGCAGTTTGCTAGAGTACTTGTTGGAGGGAGAAGTGTGTTCGAGAGGGGATTTCACCTGACAAAGGGACTGGAGATGCAAGATGAAAACTCAGTGAACAGTGACTTCATGGAAGAATAGTTCTAGTATTTTGTGGGGGGTTTTTTTGCTCAGAATATGGTGTTTCTAGTGTATACACCTAAAAATGGTCACATTATAATAAGTCTGGTAATTAATTAAATACAATTTATTTAGTTAAATCTCTAATTCAATCTACATATAAATAAATTTAATTATTTATTTATATTTTTCATTTTCTAATTCTTCTATCTTAATTAAATAAGTTTAATTACTTATTTAATTTAATCACTTTTCTAATTCTTCTTAATTAAATTAAATAAGCTTTACAATTTATTTAATTTAATTATCACATTGCTTTATTTTGAATAAAGTAAATATCCTTCTTTTTTTCAAAATCATGAAATCATCTTTAAATCTTCTAAAAAATCACATTGCTTTATTTTAAAAAAAGTAAATATTCTTCTTTTTTCCAAAATCATAAAATCATCCTTAAATCTTCTAAATATTCTTCTTTTTTCCAAAATCATGAAATCATCTTTAAAATATTCTAAAAAGCCATCTCACACATAATTAAATATTTTTCAATATTTAATTAGAAACTTCTTATCCACACTTCACACATAATTAAATATTTTTCAATATTTAATTAGAAACTTCCAAAACCATATATCACATGAAATTAAATAATTTTATTATTTAATTAATGAATTATCTTCAACTACAAAACCAACTCATAACTAAACTTGACAAATGGAAAGTTTCCTTCATTTTTTATTGAAAGGTTTTGTGGGAAGGGAACATCTTCCTTCTTTTTCTCTAGCTTCCATATTTCTTTCCAACTTCTCCATCTCTTACCGTTCATCTTACCTGAATGAATTTCAAACATTGATATTTTCCAACTAAGCTTTTGTCTTCAAAAACTCTATAAATCTAACCTTTCACAGACCATTTGGATTGAATCTTCAGACATCCTTATGCTGTCAAAATCATTCTTCTATCTTCCATCCATCTCCATCTATCATCTTCATCAGGTCGTTATGTTGCAGAATTGAGCAACCAACATTCCTTCAACAATCAACCTTCAAAATCTCACATTATTATGCAGGTGGAGAAGAGCCATGGAGATCAATCAAATCTAAGTTTGAAAATTGGTTTGCATATCTTTTATTTATTTACATTTTCATTCTAGTTTGTGCTCCATGGTGCTTGATAGGATTTAATTAGTTTATTGTTTTCAATATTAAATAAAACCTTTGGATTTTTCCCTATCTACATCTAGTTTTTTGTAAGGGTTTAGATCTAATAGTTTCTGGGTAGTAGCTTGTTTATCTATGTAAATTTAGTATCAGATGTATGGAGGTATTCAAAGTAGATAATCTAGGAACAATAAGTTGAATTTTGAATTTTTAGCATGATTAGCATAATTTTTTTAACTTTGACTCTTCAAATATGTAAATTTCTTATTTTATATAATATATATATAGGCTCTTGTGCCTTTCGCCAAAAAAAAGAAGAGATCATTACTAATCAAAGGAACAGTCTACTATCAGACTACTGGATTTAGTTCATATAGATCTTTGTGGTCCTACAAGAGTAAGAAGTCTACTTGGTGAAAGGTACTTTATGCTTTTAATTCATGATTATTCTAGATATACATGGGTTACATTTCTTAGAGATAAATCAGACACATTAGATAGATTCAAGGCATTCAAATCTATAGTTGAAAATGAAGTGAATTTGAAGATAAAATTCTTAAGGTTTGATAGAGGTGGAGAATTAACCTCCCATGAGTTTAAAATGTTTTGTGAAGTGCATGGAATAAGAAGATAGTTATCTACTCTGAGAACTCCTCAGCTAAATGGAGATGTTGAAAGGAAAAATAGAACAGTTCAAGAGGCTATTAGATCAATGATTACTAAGGCTAGTTTATTGGAAAGAAGCTATTCACACTACTGTTTATGTATTCAATCAAGTTCAAGCAAGAGAAAATAGTACAAAGACTCCCTATGAGATATGGCATGGAAGAATTCCTATTCTTAAATATTTCAAGGTATTCAGAAGCAAATGCTATATCAGAAGAGATGAAGAAAATTTGGGTAAGTTTGATGTAAGAAGTGATGAAGGCATTTTTCTTGGATACTCTACTAATAGCAAGGCATATAGATGTTTCATTAAAAGACTGAGAAATATTGTAGAAATTTCTAATGTCAAGGTTGATGAGACAATAAATAATTCTATTGACATTGATGGATATGTATTTGATGATCTTGATTGTATAGGAATAGAAGAGATTGTGGAAGAAGAGGAAAAAGATGAGCAAGGGAAGCAGGATGAAAAAAATGAAACAAAAGAAGATACTTTGGTGATGTCCCCTAAGACACCAAAATATGTATAGAAGAATCATTCATAAAGTCAGATTATTAGAGACAAGAAAAAAGTGTGATGACTAGAAGCAGAGTTGTTGTTGAAGTGAATCTATGCTTACTTTTTGAGATTGAATCGAAGAATACAAGTGAAGCTTATAAAGATGAACATTGGAAGGAAGCAATAAAAGAAGAACTCATGCAGATTGAGAAGAACCAAACTTGGGAATTTGTCCCAAGAACGGTACATAAAAACATCATTGGATCAAAGTGGGTATTCAAAAATAAGTTTAATGAGAATGGAGAAGTTGTTAGAAACAAAACGAGGCTTGTGTGTAAAGGGTACTCACAAGTAGAAGGAATAGATTTTAAGGAAAAAATTTCTCCAATAGAAAGAAAGGAAGCTATAAGGATGTTCTTGGCATTAGTTTCTCATAAAGACTTTAAGGTCTATCAGATGGATGCCAAGTCAACATTTTTGAATGGTGAGCTAGAAGAAGAAGTTTATATGGAACAACCAAAAGGATTTATGTTAACAAATCGACTAGATATGGTGTGCATATTGAAGAAAGATTTATATGGATTGAAGCAAGCTCCTAGAGCTTGGTTTGCAAGGTTAGATAGGTATCTGATTCAGCAAGGTTTTAACAAAGGTATGACATATAGTAATCTATACTTTAAGATTGAAAATGACAAAATCTTGATTGTAGTAGTGTATGTTGATGACATTATCTTTGGAGGAAATGGAAATATGTGCAAAAACTTTGCAGAAGAAATGAAAAAATAATTTGAAATGTCTATGTTTAGGGAGATGAATTTCTTTCTTGGGCTACAAATTAATCAAATAGAGAAAGGAATTTTCATTTCATAGTCTAAGTATGTGAGAGAGATGTTGAAGAAGTTTGGGATGGATGGTTCCAAACAAGTAAGTACTCCTATGGTGACTAGCTGAAAATTGGGTAAAGATGATGATTCAACTATGGCTAATCAGAGCAAGTATAGATCTATAATTGGTGTATTATTGTATTTGACTGTTACTAGACCATATATCATGCATCTTGTCTTTATTGTGGCTAGATTTCAAGAAAACCCTAAGGAAACTCATGTTGCTACTGTTAAAATAATTTTTCAGATTTTGAATGGCACTCCAAATTATGGATTGTGGTATCCTAAAGATTTGATTTTGCACTTAGTTCCTATATAGATGTAGATTGGGTTGGATGTGTAGATGGTAGAAAAAGTACAAGTGGTGGTGTATTATTTCTTGGATGTAGATTGGTGGAATGGTTGAGTAAAAATAAAGATTTAGTATCCTTATCTACTGCTGAAGTTGAGTATATTGTTGTTGCATCTTGCTATACACAAGTTCTGTGGATGAAACAGACATTGAAAGATATCACAGTCGTATATGATGATCCTATTTCTATTTTCTGTGATAATACAAGTGCAATTAACATTTTGAAGAACCCTATGATGCACTTGATGATGAAGAATATATCTATCAGATATCATTTCTTAAGAGAGAAGGGCATGGAGAATGAAGTAAACCTTGAGTATGTTCTGACGAAGGATCTAATTGTTGATATTTTCATGAAGGCTCTTCCTAAAGATACTTTTGAGTATCTCTGATAGAAGTTAGGCGTTATTTCCCCTCCTTTCTCAAACTACATGCATATGGAGATGCATTACTCTGATGGATCTATGGATCTATCTTTCTTTTGGAAATATTTTTTGCTGGCTACCTCTTAGGGGGAGCATGTAGTATCAAGTGTTGTCATTATGAGTATTCTATTTTTCATGTCAAAGGAGAAATCAATGTAAAATATTTTGTTTCCTTTGCCATTGATTTCAAAGGGAGAGAAGAAGCATGTGAAAAAGGAAAGGAAGAATGGGAGATGAAGCATGTGAAAGGAAAGGAAGCGTATAATAAATTATCTACTAAGGGGGAGAAACAAAAAAGTGTATTGAGAGCTTGTATGTTGTCTTTAATGGTTTTTCACATCATGTGTTGCAATCAACAAAAAATGGGGAGATTGTTGCAAGAATGGGAAGATTGAAGGTGTTGTCATTGATGTCAATTGGTCAACTAATTATCGACTAGTTGCTATTGGCTATATATGTCAAGGATATTGAGAAAATTGTAATAAAGATATTTTGTAGGTATTCAGTGGTTGCTCTAGGTTTTGGTCTAGATTTTCTCCTATGTTTGTGTAGTTTAGACATGTTGTTCATGGTTGTTAGAAGATGCTATATTCATATTTTTGGCCATTGATTTGTTGTATAGTGCAAGTTGTGTTCACCAATTGTGAACTGTGGTTTTCTATGTTTCTGTTTGAGGTCAGAGAGAAATGTTTTTGGTCTAGATTTCTCTTTGATAAAGTCTTATAACTTGTGGTTCTAAATTTAAGTTTCCCTAATGGTATTGAAGATAATTTTGGCATTTGGAAAGTTTATGCTTAATGGTTCTATGTGTATTACACTGGTTTGGCCGACCTTGTGTGAAATACTACTTTTGAGATTGATGAAGCATGTTGGATCTATTTGGGTCCCTATGAAGCGTGTGTTTGGGTCACCCTCATTATAATTCCACCCTAGGATGTCTTTGAGATGACCTAATTTGAATTTGGATTTGGATGGCCAACTTTGGATATGTTGCAAAATTGAAGATGGTATAAATGCAAGATGAGTTAAGTGATAGAAAACATACAAGAGCAAAGAAGAGCTATAAGAGAAAATAAAAAGTACAGTTTAATGTGGAATTGATTCTATTTTGTAAGTGTGTGTGTGTTGTGAGTGTGGAAGATTAGTGCAAAGCTTAATGCTGATTTTTCGGATGTAGTGAGCGGAAGGAGAACTCTATCATTCATGCAAGTTGATCGAGTGATTGGGGTAGAATCCTTTGTTGCATTGAGATTGTAGTCTCTCTATAACAAGTCATCTTTGTCTTCTTTATATATCTATGGTAGTGAGACCTCTAGGTCGTTAGCCCTATTGGACAGGGAGTCCTTGTTCTAGAAAGTGACTCCTTGTTTCAAGTAGTGAGCCTTATTTCAGGCAATGAGCCTCTTGTAATCGATTTTGATATTCTCTATAATGTGAGTTAATCCTAACCATGGTTTTTCCCTCATTGGGTTTTCCATGTAAATCTGGTGTTAATGTGTTTATGTGTTGGATTTTAGTTTTTACATTGGAATTTGATGATTAATCATTTAATTAGTATTAAGTATTAGTTCTGGTGATTGAATTAAAGATTTAATTATGTGACAATTGATTCACCCACCTTCTCATTTGTCCTATTCAAAAGTATCATGGTGATGGAATGCCATGAAAATCCATAACAATTTTCTTGTCATGGAATTCTTCATGGAATTCCATCACCATGAGACCACATTTCTTTGGGGCATTTTTTCCAAAGTCCATTTCCTTTTCTATGCTACCACATTTTTCATACATGTCTACCAAAGCATTTTATCAAACAGTTCACCACCTTGCTGCTATGGCTAAAAGCCTAAAATAGGTGATTTGAAAAAATCTATGGATGCTTGGAAAAAATATATCAAAGCATAATAGTAAGCAACAAGGTAGGGTCTCGTGGCTTTTTTTTTCTTTGCACGAAAATCAGCAATGATTTTATTTGCATTTTTTTGTATGTTTTAGCATAATAGTAAGCAACAAGGTAGGGTCTCGTGGCTTTTTTTTTCTTTGCACGAAAATCAGCAATGATTTTATTTGCATTTTTTTGTATGTTTTAAATGTAATTTTTTGGAAATTCTATTTGAAATGGAAAAATATTTGTGGTCAATTTTGTGGTCAATTTTGTGCTTTTTAATTGTATGATTCTCACAGCTAGTGAAAAAGGTAGTGTTCATGAAGGAATGGAAAATATGTTTAGAGCCTTTTAATTATACCTGTACTGTGCAATGGCATTGAATCATTTAGCAAACCATTTTTTCTTCACTACATGGTAGCATTTTCTTGTAGAAAAATTGACTGAGACAACTCTTGTTTCAACTAACCACCCTCTCATGAAATTTCATTCATATTATATTCTTGCATGATCTTATCATAGTAAAGGTGATTATGACACCATTGGCCACTACTACATGACATCAGTCAAGGAAAGCCAAAGGCCACAAGATTTTGTGGATAGGTTCAATTGAAGCTGGGAGATCTTAAGAGTTCTCTCTCAAATTTTGAAATGGTTTTAAAGGTCCACCCTGAGAACTATGAGAGCTTAAAATCTATAGGCCATATATATGCTTAGCAAGGGTAGGTAGAGAAGGCTTTAGAAATTTTAAGAAAGGAAAATCTCATAGATCCACATGCTACCCATGCATTTATTAAGATGGGTGAGCTATTAATATCATCAAACCCCAATGCAGCCTTAGATTATCCTAAGACGCCAAAGTCTCTTCTGAAGAAGAAAAAAGAATAAGCACCCATTCAATTGTTAAACAACATTGGGGTTCTTCATTTTAAGCGTGATTAACTAGAGTTGGCTCAACAAACTTTTATGGAGGCATTCAGAAATGGAATTTGGGTTGAATTCATAAATAAAAGCCCCAGTGCTAATTCTACAGTTTTTCCTATGCTCTTTAAGGATATAAAATTCTTCCATCCACTAGAAGAAGGTGGTGTTTCACTTGAGTTACCATGGGATAAAGTCACAACACTATTTAATCTTACCAGGTTGTTTGAACAGCTACATGATACTGAAAAAAGATTTTTTTTTATATAGGCTAATATTGTTCAAGTTTCCTAATTATGTGGATGCATATCTATGTCTTGCAGCCATGGCTTAGGCTCAGAATGAGATCCAACTAAACCTAGAATTGATTGGGGATGCACTAAAGGTGGATAAAAACTCATCAAATTCTTTATCTATGCTTGGAAAATGGAACTAAAAACAAATGACTAGCTTAAAGTAAAGAAAAAAAAAAAAGCTAGACAAAGTGAATCAAATGCAAAGAATTCTTATGTTGATATGTGACTTGGAAATTGGAATTATTTTGTAGCTTTTCACAATGAGAGGAGAGATTCAAAGGTGGATGCACAACATCTTGAGTAGGCTAGAGAACTTTATTGTAAAGTGTTGGCACAGAGACCAGGAAATGTTTATGCTACAAATGGGGCAGCCATTGTGCTAGCTAAAAGGGGTCAATTTGATATTGCAAAGGAAATTTTTACATAGGTACAAGGATCTGCAATAGGAAACATCTTTATTCAAATGCCTAATGTGTGGGTAAATCTAGCACATGTTTACTTTACACAAGGACGGTTTGCTTTTGCAGTGAAAATGTATCAAAATTGTTTGAGGAAATTCTATTTTGGCACTGACACCCAAATTTTATTATATTTAGCTTGAACACTTTATGAAGCAGAACAGTGGCAAGACCGTAAAAATACATTATTGAGAGAAGTAGATTATAACTACTATAAATTTCCAATCAAAAAAATATAGATGTGTTTAATGTAATTAGGGTTTCTAATTACCTCTAAAGTCACTACAGAGGGCATCCCCAAATCTGACTTCACTACAGAGGGCCTCATTGACTTCAAATTAGTTGCAACAAACTCCAAATTCCAAGCCATTTCTTTCCTTTTTAGAAGTCTCCACACTAGTAGAATTTGGAAAATAAATGACTAGGTGACTAAAACTTTTAGTCACAACAAATAAATAAATGAATAAATTCTACTAATTTTTTGCAACACAACTATAAATGAATAAATAAATGACTAATTTGATCATTAGGTAAAAAAACTAAATAATTAGTGACACAAATAAAAATGACAAAATAACTAGTCACACGAATTGGTAATTTCCCTCTTCCCCACCATTTAAAAATTTCATTACAATTAAAATTACTGCATAAAACATTTCCCCACCTTTATCCTTCACAGAGAAGGGTTTCTGAAGGAAGTCTGTAGCTATAGCCTAGAAGTCATTCACACATCACTAAAAGTTTCAATGGAAGTGATAAGTCTAGTTTATGGTTTAATTTTGGTAGAATTTATGATCTATTTGCTGAAGTTGTCATGAAACTTTATGTTTGAAGGTTGATATTTCCTCAAAACCATAGGCATTGGGCCTAATTTTATCTCTGCAAAACTTTAATGACATTGAAATGTTATATGGACTATCTGTGTTAATTCTACATGTGGATTAATGAATGTTCTTTAAGATAGTTACAAATATGTGATTATTGTGCATATTAATATTGCCATGCAAATATGATTTGAGGCCACTAAATTGAGAAGATTTTGACAGCTAGTCATTCACCATAATGGTTAACAAAGTGGTCATACAAAAGTCAACGAAGGGAAGACTATTGACGGCAGGAGATTCCTCATGCAAATTGAGTTGTAACTGCCTTGTAAATGGTCTTTATTGTTGTTGAGCGAATATAGGAATTACTATTGTGCTAAATCTGCGTTGAGGCAAGAACGTTTGACCAGATTCCATGCATGCATAACTGCCTCTCCACTTTCTCTACTTTCCCTAAAGTGGTGTCCTCCCAATTCGTGGAGTTGATTGCCTTGTTTAGTTAGTAGCTTATTTTCCTATAAATAAGAGTCAGATGCTCCTTCTCAGAAGGTTGCACGATCTGATGATGTACTTGCATTCTTAGTTTTTAGCAATACAATTACACTACTCTATTGTACTCATGTTTTCCAATGAATAAGATGAAGTTATAAGTATGTGCATCTGAGTTTACATTAGTTTTAGAGGATACTCATCAAAGGGGGCCCACTTGGTGAGCATTCTGATCTTTATTTTAGTTTAGTTTAGTTTAGTTATTAATTTCTATTCAAAAATTACTTAAGAATCTAGCACTGACTATTCCTACAGCCACTGGAATCTCATTTTGTGATGGTTCCTATAGCCAAAGCAGACAAAGTAGTTTCTTGTGTGTTTTCTCATATTTTCGTTTCTATTATACATTTCAGCTTAGCATAGTTGTTGGTTGATGTTCAACACTTATGTTATTTCTTTCTAAGCAATTTACCTTCAGCATTATGTTTTTCTTAGTTGTAGAATGAGTATGGCTACTTTGGATCCTTAGTGCACATATTGTGCTGACCCATTTCAAGTTCATGTCCCTGGGTTGAAAAATTAAATGCACCTTCATGATGATTGAAATGGCTATTCAGTTTAGATGTCCAATCTCTGAATCATAGCTATAAGGGCTTAGTTGTTAAATCATTGTACGAGGCCAACATTTTTGGCGCCATTGTTGGGGATGGTGTCAAACTAGGGAGTTCTTCAAAGTCATTGATAAATTTTCTTGTAGTAGTATTTTTGAAAGTTGTTCTTAGTATGCCCCTCATTAAGGAAGTAATGACCCCCTTATTCTTTACCAATTCTTTGTGTGAATTGGTTGATAGTGAGTTGATACCTCATGTATAGAGGAAGGAGAAGAGATGCTTATGGGAGATTCCTTCATAACAATCCTGATCCATTCCAGCTAGTTGAATATCAGAACCTACCAAGATAAGAAGAAGAAGAAGATCCACACCCCTTTGTTGATTCATTTCATGATTTGACTAGTTCTGAAGTTTCCTCTGAATACCAAAATCAACTTGAGAATCCATTTTCTTTGGAACTACATCAAGCAAGAATGGGTGATGCAAATAGAAATAGACCTAACCAACTAGATTTTTCTTTCCCCATTGCTCATTAGAATGAAGTAGACAACCTCAAATATATTCCTTCTTCAGTCCTTCCTAAGTTTTATGGACTTGTCACAGAAGATCTTGATACTTTCTTGTTCGAGTTTGACATACTTTGTAGGAGTTATGACTATACCACCAATGCTCATAGGCTCAGGCTATTTCCTACCACTCTGAAAGAAGTTGCATTAAGATGGTTCATGAGCCTAGGAAGAGATACTGTGAAGACATGGGATGGCATGAAGATAAAATTCCTTGACAAATACAAGGAGTATTGTAGGGGCAATGACATGAGAGGTGGTGACATTTTTAGGGTGCAGCAGAAGGAAGATGAGAGTTTGGAGGATTACATTGCAAGGTTTTTGCTTTTCCTACAAAAATCTCCACACCATACACTTAATGAAGACTCACAAAAGCTGCTTTTCCTAAGAGGAATTAATGACAACTAAATTGATGCCTTGGACCTAATGGGAGGAGGAGACATCTCTCAAGTTCCTTGGGAGGATATCAAGAAAATATGCTAGAACTACTCTAGGGAAGCTTCAAAGAAAGGGAGAGCTTGCCAATATTCTATGGGTAAGTCATCTACTAGCGGAGTTTCAAGAATGGAGATTACTCATTTGTTGGTAGACTTCAAGAAAGACATTATAAACAACCTACCTACTCAGCTAGATACACTTCAGGCCAAGAAGAAACAAGAGGAGGCAAAGGCAACATTGGCAGAGTATTGCTCCATTATAGAAAAAAGGACTACATATGCAAGATGGTAGCTAATATTGAAAGAAAGAATATTTCACCTAAGTTCAATCCAATTCAGATTGAAGAAGATCAAGTCTACAATGTTTCACAAAGGAGGCCTTGGGCTCCAAGACAAGGTATGCCACAAGATCCACTCTCTTTTGTTGGATCATATTCCAATTCTTATTCACCTGGTAACCAATGGAAGCCCCCATATCCATACAACTATGGAGGATATCTACTACAACCTTGGAGTAACCCTCCAAATACCTAGCCCAATCATCAAAACTCTCCACCCCAGTGGCAACAACCTCAGGGAAATTGGCAGTAGTTTCAAGGAAATTGGCAGCCACCCCCAGGAAATTGGCAGCAAAGAAATCAATGGAGGGCAGGAAAGCAATGGAAAAACTAGCCAAATAACTACATTTAGCCACCTTCTTAGCCCCAACAACCTGCTATAATGCCTCCTCCTAGTAATTCAAGATCAAATCCACCTAAACCTACTCAGCTACCAGCTCAGCTCACACCCAATCCAAATAACAAACCACAACAACATTCATGTATACTCTGCTGATCCAAATGAATTCCCTACATATGTTGTGAGTGTGAGTGACATCCACTTGCGTTCAAGAAATACTATACAAGCTCTTTCCACACCCATTATCACTGAGCTTCCTGTGTAAGAAGAGGAGCCTCTAAATACCCCCATTTAGCCAAGTGCACCTAAAAATATTGAACCAATCCCAGTCAAGCAGACTGAACAAGAACCACCATTTCTTCAAAGATTGGAAGTTTCCAAGAAGAAGGAAGAAAAGGAGGACACAAATTTTAACATTATAGATCATCTAAAGCATATATGTGTCCAGATACCCCTATTTCAGGTCATAAAATATCTTCCAATTTATGGAAAGGAAATCAAGGAAGCATGCCTCAAGAAACCAGGCAGGAAAAAGAAAGATCCCACTATGGTTCATGTGGTGGGGTAGCTAGCTGACATCATGCTTGGGAAAGTGACTGTCCCTAAGTACAATGACCTAGGTAGTCTTGTGGTAGTTCTAAATTGGATCTAAATAAAGAATGCTCTGATTGACTTGGGAGCAACAATAAATGTAATGACTAAGGATATCCTACAACAACTAAATGTTGCAAGCATGAGACCTACTCCTACTATCATGTAGCTTGTTGATAGTTCTATTGTTAAGCCTAATGGTATAGTAGATGATATTGTGGTAATTCTAGACTCATGGGAGTACCCAACAAATTTCATGATTCTTTCTCATAAAGCCACAGTAGGTGGGTATCCCATTATTCTTGGAAGACGATGGTTAGAAACAAAAAATGCATATATTAGATGCAGGATATGATACATGACTATTTCTGATGGAAAGAGCACCAAAAATATTTCTCTTTATCCTCATGCTCAGCCATCCCATGATGAGGATAATCTTGTATGGCCACACATTGGTGAAGAGGCCGAGGAAGTTAATTATGTGGCGCAGCTTATGATGTTAGGAAGAAGCTCTTTTATGTAGCTTCAAGATGAAGATAAAGTATTGGCTAACATCATTCAAAATCATTGTGAAGTGGAGGAAGCATCATCTTCTCATTTTGTTGTTCCATTCAGGACACTTCTTCCTGCTCTTCCTGTGGTTGTTCCTCTTGTAGATGCGCTTCCTACAACCACACTTCCTATAGCCACTCTTCCTACAATTGGACTTCTTGCAGCAATAGGTATGTCCCATACATTGTTTCCATATGAACTCAAGTTACCATGTGCTAATGAAGTAGCTATGATAGAGTTAGCTACACAAGTGCAAGTGGTAGAAGGAAAACATCTGCACATCAATAGAAAATTGAGTGAAAAACAACAGTTATCATTGACAACCTTACTGAAGACCCACCAACATGCATTTGTGTGGGACTATCATGATATGAAGGTACTGGACCCTAATCTTTGCACTCATAGAATTTACATCAGAGGTGATTGCACCCTAGTTAGACAACCACAAAGAAGAATTAACCTTGCACTAAGAGAAATTGTAAAAGGAGAGCTACAAAAATTGCTAGATGTAGGATTTATCTACCCCATTTCAGATATCCAATGGATGTTTCCATTGGTGATTGTGCCCAAGAAAGGAGGGATATGGAAATTTTTTGTTGATTACAAGGAACTTAATGCTGCCATAAAAAAGGACCATTTTCCTTTACCCTTCATAGATCAAGTTTTGGACTCACTTGCAAGAAAAAAATACTTTTCTTTCTAGATGGATTCAGTAGCTACAACCAAATCCAAATTGCACCCGAGCACTAGGAGAAGAGCACCTTTACCTGTCCATGGGGGAGCTATTCCTACTTAGTACTCCCATTTGGATTATGCAATGCACCTACAAATTTTCAAAGGGAAATCATTAGCATATTTTCAGACATCTCTTGATTGCATGGTGGATGACTTTACCACCTATGGTGCTGATTTTAATTAGGCATTGGAAAGTCTCAGGAGAGTCCTATAGAGATTTGAAGATCACAAACTATCTCTA
This sequence comes from Sequoia sempervirens, assembly GCA_007258455.2. Classification (NCBI taxonomy): domain Eukaryota; kingdom Viridiplantae; phylum Streptophyta; class Pinopsida; order Cupressales; family Cupressaceae; genus Sequoia; species Sequoia sempervirens. The sequence goes on from VDFB02000015.1 coordinate 41,833,057, forward strand.
AATAGTGAAAAGTGTTTTATGATGATGTAGGAAGGTGTAGTGCTAGGCCACTACATATCTCACAAAGGAATTCAAGTAGACCCTGCAAAGATTGAGGTGATCAAAAATCTTCCCACACCTGTAAAACAAAAAGATGTTAGGAGTTTCTTGGGACATGTAGGCTATTATAGGCATTTCATCAAGGATTTCAGAAAAATAGCAACAACATTGTATACTCTTCTCACCAAAGATGTTGAATTTCAATGGACAGAAGACTATGACAAAGCATTTTCTAATTTGAAAGAAGCTTTGACTCATGCTCCTGTACTCAAAGGACCTAATTGGGAGCTTCCTTTTCACATCCATGCAGATGCATCAAACTATGTTATAGGAGTAGTCTTAGGGAAGAAAGAAGGAGCTATTGAAAATTTCATGTATTTTGTCAGCAAAAACTTATAAGGAGTTGAATTCAACTATACAGTGACAAAAAAAGAAATGTTGGCAGTGATCTATACCCTGAACAAATTTAGGCACTGCATAATAGGCTATCAAATATTTGTGAAAACTAGTCATGCAACCATTAGATATCTCATGAATAAACCCCTAATCATAGGTAGGATAGTAAGATGGTTATTGTTGATGTAGGAGTTTGACATAACCATTGTGGATAAACTAGGGAAGACCAATATTGTTGCATATTTTCTTTCAAGGATGACTACATCAGAAGACAATCAAGCCATAGATGACTCCTTTCTTGATGAGAATTTATTCTCCATCAGTGTGCAAACACCTTGGTATGCTGACATAGCTAATTATCTAGTCATAGGGAGAGTTCCTCCTCACTTCTCTCCAAAAGAGAGAAGGGCGCTCATTGAAAAAAAAATTCCTTTTTCATGGATTGTTGGATGTTTGTTTTATATTGGACCAGACCATGTCATGAGGAGATGTGTGAGAGAAGATGAGACATGATATTTTCCATGCATTCCACAATAAACCATGTGGAGGAAATTTTGTAGCCAAGAGGACAACAATGAAGATTTTGAACACATGATATTACTGGCCAACACTCCACAAGGATGCAGGAAGGTATACAAGAAAATATGATCGATTCCAAAGGATGGGAAAACCAACCAAATCTAATGAGATGCCACCTTTCCCTCAGGTAGTAATCACTCCATTTGATAAATGGGGACTAGATTTTGTAGGACCCATTGACTCTCCATCAAATGGTAAGTCTTATATCTTAGTTTGCATTGATTGTGTAACTAATTGGGTAGAAGATAAGGCCATGAAGCATGCAAGAGAAAATAAGGTTGTTGAATTTCTTTATGAGGATATTTTCACAAGGTATGGAGTTCCAAGAGAGATAGTGACTGATCAAGGGGATCAATTCACATCAACCCTTGTTGCAGCACTGGTCAATGAGTACAACATAAGACACACTAAGTCTACTCCTTATCACCCCCAGGCTAATGGCCAAGATGAGTTGACTAATAGGGAGATTGAAGCCATATTGACCAAAATAATGGTTGTTCATAAAAAATATTGGGCAAACAAGATACCAAAAGATTTCTATGCCTATAGGAAAACCTAGAAGACAACTATAGGCTTCACTCCTTTTGAGTTGTTGTATGGAAAGACAACCATGATGCCCATTGAATTTGAAAATAAAACTCTTAGGGTTACAATAGACTCGGGGATGGATATCTCTGAGGAACAAAGAGAAAGAATCATGTAGTTGAATGCTTTGGATGAGATGAGGAGAGTAGCCTTGCATCACACAGAGGTGGTGTAGAATCATAGAATAAGGTGGCATGAAAAATTCATCAAGGACAAGAAATTCCAACCAGGAGATTGGGCCCTACTCTATGATTCAAGGTATTGGGATAATCCAGGAAAATTACAGAAAAGGTGGCTAGGACCATATGAGGTTGTTGAAGTATACCCCAATGGTGTTGTTCAACTCACTACTACTGACCCAGTTAGATTTAAGCTACTTTTCAATGGTCATCGCCTCATATTGTATCACAAACCAACTTCCAAAGAGGAGTTCCTTGATGCAATATCAATTCCAAAACCACAACTACTCAGGATACTTCTGACCCAAACTTGTCAGGAGAAGATAAAATTGAACAAGCAACTAAAATTGCTTTATCTTTACACCAAAAATCACAATGTTTCACCACAAGGAATCATCAAGCCAAATCACTTCAACACTACTTCATATTATCCTCAAGCTTCAAAAATCTTATTTATCATCAAAATGTTTGTACCAATAAATAACTAATTAGAATCACTAAAAATAGTCCATACTCTCAACATGCACCAATTCACTCATTTTTCCAACTTACTTTGTAAGGAAAATTAACAACAAACCATGTTTTCTTGATACAAACCAGTTATCAGTCCTCCAAGACACAAGTTCATCATGTTTTGATTGAAACAATTCAATACATAAGTATAGAAACATCAAATCTACCTACTCTGCAGTCAAGAAACCATTCATGCATATTGGACTCACATTCCCAAATCACCAAAACTATCAAACTTTGTATCTAAACCCTTTCCAAGCCTTGGAACATTTTTAACAACATTATTTGAGTAGGTTCATCATAAACTAATCACATATATCACTACCTAATCAGAAATCTCAACGTTATACATTCAAGCACTAGTCTTCTTATAGCATTGCACCTTCACAAAATTAGGTATAACAAGCAACCCATTTTGAATCTCCAAAAACTATTCACTGATATAGGGACCCATTTTTCTCTAGAAAAACATATCACAAAACAAAATACACTTGCTTTGAAACATTTATCAGAAAATCAGTTTGTACGCTGTCAAAGAGCCCCAATTAGCCCTAAATTGCAAACCACCTTCCATCAAATCATCTCCAAAACACTATATGACTTTGGAAAGCTTTAAAACTAGTCAAAAAACTTTCATTTCACTAAATTTTAGGGATTGGGAAGCACAATAAAGCATCAAACATCAAAACCCTCTCTTCAAGCCATCTTAACACAAGCAAAACAGGGGTTTTAAAGAAATCCACCTTCCAAACATTATACCACCTTGACACCACTTGAAACATGTTTGAATAAGTCTTCCCATGCTCTGATATTCATAACCAAGCTTCCAACAAAGGTGTTTCTTCATACTCTGACATGTAGGAACTTTTCTTGCATTGGAAAACTCAGTATTTTTGCTTGGAGCAACAACATCTCTTTGTATTCCATTTTACCTATATTTGCACACACACACACACACACCCTAAAACTTACTAAATAAACTCTAATAGACCCATCCCACTGACCTTCTAAGTCTAATTAGGTGGGATGGTGAATTTATAACTTACTTGACTCTCAAAACCCCAATTTTGAGGGTTGCAAACCGAGATGCAGATAAGTGACTCAAACAAATGTTGTATTCACTAAACTCCCTCCTAAATAGACTTAAATGAAGGCTAAGATATTGTTCTACTTGGAACTACAATGTTTAAGGTCTTATGCTTCTATACATTATGTGAAAATTGGTAGACAATAGAAAGAAACACTGAATTTTACTGAACAAGGAACTTTTATTTCAAAACTTGATTCAAGAATTACAAAGAACTACCTTTGCTCAGCCATAAAAGGCTTAAATAGATACTTACATCATGTGGAACAACTTCCCTTTCACCTTCAACCAACTAACTACCCTTTCCAACAAAGTGACTCTTCACATTCTTGTCCTTTTGTCCACTTTTACACTTTTACATCTTTTGCATTTTTGACAACTTAGCAATATTTTTGCAAATTTAACTTCACCAACCCCCTAGTGATCTACTTGAGACCTTAAATACATTGAAATAGGTCTTCACATGAAATTTTACATGAATTTACAAATAAACATTCAATTTTTGACAAATTTTCCTATGAGAGGTAACTAGTGAACTAGGTGCTCCTGCGCCATTCCTGCAACAATTCACTCAACATGCAACACCCAAGCTTCCTACAGCTGAGGGAAGTGGACCTAGTGTCCCTCCTTTTGGATAATTAAGGTATGTACTTGTCATAATAAATACTTCCACTTCTATGGGAGTCCACTTCTTCACCCATCCACCCATCCACCCATCCATCTCCACCTTTCTCTCTCTTCCATCACTTCACTTCATTCCACTTCACCTCATTCCACCTCATTTTCATTAATTGCTCAAATTATTTCTTAAAAGGAAACTGGAACTTTCTCCACATTATTTGCAATGAATCTTGCATGAATCTAGGTATGTACACATTAATTGCTATATCTTGATTATCTTTAGTGCATTCATTTAATTGTTGTGAATTAATATGGACATTCACCATAGCATGTCATTATTCCTTGTCCCTGTCAAATCATCCTTACCACCTCGCATGTGAGGACACATGCTCAAATTTAGGTTGGGGGGAAAAAAAGATGTGAGTACTTTTCCCACGTGTCAGTCCATACTAGTCTACGTCAACAAAGTTTAAATCGAGCCAAATTGAATTATGAGTGAGATGATGACTCGTATGTGTGAGGTGACACCAACCACCATCGCCATTTTTCTCCATCATAACCTTCCTTTATTACTCATTTACTACCATTATTGATCCTATCATAATCTTAAGTTTCCAAAAGGGTAAAATAGAAGGAAAGAAAAAGGTAAATCAAAAAAGGAAAATTTAGATGACATTGGCATTGGAAATTTGGTAGTGTTGCAGGAAGGAAAAAATTGCAGAGCAATTTTTTGATTGTAGGCAACTGAACAATGGGAGGTGGATTAATCAGGAATGAACCCATGGTTCATGAAATATTATTGTAGGATGCACCTTCACAAGCTGAATTCAAGAACTATGGCTGGTTAGACTACTTCCTAAAGTTGGATGGTTTTAATGAAGACATTGTCTAAGGGAAAAGCCACGGTAAAAGGGTTGGAAGTATTGGCTACTGAAGAAATAATTGTAGAGGTTATATGGTTTCCTACCGATGGTGAGAATTACCCTACTTCTAGAGATGATAGGTCAGCTAGGGCTGAATTTATAGAACCTAGCGACCCTCCATTGAGCGTGGAAAAACAAGGTGCAAAAAGAACCTCTCTGCCCAATCCATGGAAGCAAATAGATGTTTATGTTATAAAATATATCACCTGTGAAGAGCACCAGTTGAATCTACATTTTGTGCACTTTAAACTCTTGAATCACATGAGGCCCAAGAGGAGGATGAATGTGCTGAACATGCTTTACCACCTTCTTTCAATCATGGCAGCTGAGACTAATAAAGGTAGGGAAAATTCCATTTCCCACCATTGTTTGATTAAGTTGTTAGTTGAGAAGTCTCTGTATGATGTATCTGAGATGACTTGGGAAGAATTGTAAATATTGATAAAATTAGACTAGAGCATTTGTGACCTATGGTTTTACCTCAACCTCGTAGGTCTAGCAGGAGATTGAGCGTGGTTTAAGCCACTCCTGGTGCTTCAACCTCTAGCACAAGCCCTAGTGAAAACCCTCCTGCAACAGAATAGACCATAGAGATTAGTTCTTCTGAAACAGAGCACTCAGACAAAGAAATTTCCTCTCCAGATTCTGATGATGATGTTCCTCTTAGCATCCTAATGAAAACTAGGGCATAGAAGAGAGAAGCATAACTAAGAAAAGGAAAAGCTAAAAAGCAGTTGACAAAAAAAGTACCAAGCTCTAGGAAGCGGAAGGTTGGCACTGTTCATCCTGTAGCCAAAGAAAAACGTGAAATCCCTCCCAGGAAATCAAGACCATTCATGCCAACCTTTGATATGTCTCCACAGGAAAGCCCTAAGTCTAGAGAAATATCACAGTAGGACATAAAATCTCCAATGGGGCAGGTGAATGTCGAGGAAGAGGATATATTTGAGAAAGCAACAAGCATAACACTGGCAGATCTTGTTGATATTTCAAAACAAGTTGAGAATCAAGGGTATGAGGAAAATTAGGATTTCCTACAGAAATAGATCATGTAGCAAGAGATCTTGCAGCATGAGCAAGAATAGGAACAAGAGGCCCTGCAGCCGAAATTGACTAAACAACATGAATCCCTACAGTTGGTACTATATGAAGAGCAAGAATTAGTGCCAAGAAAAATGCTAGTAGGAATACATAACCCCCTTGATTTTTCAGTGTACATGGTAGCTATGCATTTATGGAAAGAGATGCACAAAAGAGAAGAGAAATGTAGGCTGAAGAAAGAAATTCAAAAGAAAGATGAGGAGATTGAAGACAAGGATGCAAAAATTGCTTCTCTAAAGAAGAAGATGGATGATATGACAGCCTTGGTACCCTAGAGAGTATAATGTAGGGCCCCTCCAAGGGTCTATGCTTTGCATTTGAAAGAGAAATATCTTTCTTTTAAGCTGGAAAGGATTGTCTCAGGTTTGAACCCTTCCATTGAGACTCCTATTGAATTTTTCAATGCTTATCGGATTGCTTCTTGTGAGGTGCATAATTTTCTCTATGAATTCTATTTGTACAATTATGTTGTGACTCAAGACCATGATTGGAATCCACTGTTATATGTTGGGGATGTCCAATTAAGGGCATTTATGTCTTGGGTACAGAATGAGATCAGTTGGGGACAACAATAAGAGGCTAATAAACAAATCGAATCCAACATCCCTCTGCCCATTAGGGCTGAATCAAGAAACCCAAGGGACATTTATAGGGATTGGCACATAATGCTTCTCAGACCTAGCTATGGTAATAGGATTTTCCTTGGATAGAAGTAGTTTACAGTGAATATTAGGTGTTGGAAAAAGAAAAAGAGGAAACTATGAAGAGATACATGTCACAAAGATGGAACAACCTAACTGATGAGCTAAAGCAATCTAAGCCCCACTCTATACAAAACTATGTTGCAACACTTAAAAGAATTGACAGATCTATACATATTGGGAGGACAAAAGGATGATTTTTGGCATCCACTGACTTTTCAGCCACCCATCTTGATGTGGCCTATGCCAAATTACAGGCTTTACCACTCTGATATTGCTGCAAAGAGACAAAGATGGAACAAATTGGACAGACAACAAGGGTTCTATTGGGATGCTGATTCACGTGCAACAAACATTGATATAGGATAGTTGGTGGTTGCAAATTTTAGGGCTTTGACTAAGTAGAAGAACAACCCTTCCCTTACTAGAGGACCAACAAAACCTTAGGTTGGAGGGAATGATGAGTCTAGTTTATGGTTTAATTTTGGTAGAATTTATGATCTATTTGCTTGAGTTTTCATGGACCTTGATGTTTGAATGTTGATATTTCCCCAAAGCCATAGACATTGGGTCTAATTTTATCTCTGCAAAACTTTAATGACATTAACATGTTATATGGACAATCTGTGTTAATTCTACATGTGGATTAATGAATGTTCTTTAAGATAGTTTCAAATATGCGATTAATGTGCATACTAATATTGTCATGCAGATATGATTTGAGGCCACTAAAGTGAGAAGATTCCACTAGCTAGTCATTCACCATAACGGTTAGCAAAGTGGTCATGCAAAGTTCAATGAAGGGAAGACTATCGACAGTGGGAGATTCCTCATGCAAATCGAGTTGTAACTACCTTGTAAATGATCTTTATTGTTCTTGAGTGAATATAGGCATTACTATTGTGATAAATATGTATTGAGGCAAGCATGTTTGACTAGATTCCATGCATGCATAATCACCTCTCCACTTTCTCTACTTTTCCTAAAGTGGCATCCTCCCAATTTGCGGATTTGACCGCCTTATTTAGTTAGTAGCTTATTTTCCTATAAATAAGAGTCAGATGCTCCTTCTTAGAAGGTTGCACGATTTGATGATGTACTTGCATTCTTAGTTTTCAGCAATGGAGCTACACTACTCTATTGTACTCATGTTTTCCAATGAATAAGATGAAGTTATAATTCTGTGCATCTGAGTTTACATTAGTTTTAGAGGATACTCATTCAAGGGGGCCCACTTGGTGAGAATTCCATTCTTTAGTTTATTTTAGTTTAGTTATTACTTTATGTTCATCAATTAGTTAAGAATCTGGCACTGATTGTTCCTGTAGCCACTAGAATTCCATTCTATGACTGTTCCTATAGCCAAAGCAGACATAGTAGTTTCCTATGTGTTTGCTCAGATTTTCGTTTCTTTCATGCATTTCAGCTTAGCATAGTTGTTGGTTGATGTTCAAAACTTATGTTATTTCTTTCTAAGCAATTTACCTTCATCATTATATTTTTCTTAGTTGTGGAATGAGTATGGCTACTTTGGATCCTTAGTGTGCATATTGTGATGATTGAAATGGCTATTCAATTTAGATGTTTAATCTCTGAATCATAGCTTTAAGGGCTTAGTTGTTAAATCATTTTAGGAGGCCAACAGGAAGTAGATGCCATTATTTCCAAAGCGGAAGGCTCCAACATTAGCTCTAGATTATTATGATACCCTACAACTACGTCTTTTAGGGAGTCCCCATGAAATAGAAATTCAAAGGTATTTCATTTTGAGGCATTTGATATCAGATTGATTTGGTTTATATCCTCCTCTTTAGACTTTCCTTTAAAAAATGTGGACAGTCAATCTTTTGACTTTTTTCCTTATTGTCAAGAAAAAAAACCCAACTTAGGACACTAAATTGTTAGTGTATATTTCTCCATCATCTAATTTTATTAGTGAATTCCTTTGTTTAATGTAAACATATAATCATTCTTTGATATAAATTTCATTATGTGTTTATTGTTTATTAATATTGACAAGTTTTGCTATACATTGTGTGTGATCAGATTGTTGAACACAAAGAAGAGGGAGAGTGTAATTTGGAATGCAAGACAATAGAACGGGCTTGTCAAGAGGTATGAATATTTCATACTCTTGTGTTAGGTTTTAAATACTATTTAAGGAATCATTATGTCATATTTTTCAGTCCATAATTAATCATAAGCCAATGGAAGACATAACCAAACTCAACAAATTTGAGTGTTTACCTGACCTTCAAGCACCTTGGGGCAGAGTAGGCTCTTCTTCAGCTTATGCATTGCTTTTTGATAATAATTTAGATGAATTCTAAGAGCTAGATGTATTTTCATATAGTAAATTTTTTGATTTTTTGATGCAGAGGCAAAGGAAGAAATAACAATACTTAAAACAATTCTCATTCAATCCTTTGCCAAAATCACTTCAATTTCTTTGAATTTCTTCATGGCTACAAAGCCCAACTCTTCAAAAATTGACTCTAAACCTTTATAAAACTCAAACCAGACCCTCATACATCTTCAAAATCATTATTTTTACAGAAATAAACCAATTACATAGCCTTATTCCTCTGTTTTATTAGATTTACAAATTACTTGCACCAAAAACCCAAATTTTGCTTGAAGGGAATCAAAGTACTAAATCGGGTATAACTTTCAAACCAAATTGAATCTGGAAAAACTAAGTATATTTTTGAGTACCCATGTTGTCCATTAAAAACATATCTCATTTTTAGGTACACTTGTTTTGGAACACACGCCTCATGTCCTAACTTCTTGTCTGCTAATTAGGCCTAAATAGGAAAATATGCATGCAAACAGTCACCTATAACTTTCACAAATCAATGAATTAATAAAATATCTTTGGTGAGACTTTAGAGGACATTATTACAGAGATTTACTACAATTTTTAGCAAAATCCAATAGTTAAATTTTGAGAAACCAGAATTTTACTGCAAACTATTACCCTAGATCAAGATTTAGACTGTCTTTACAAAAATTAGCATAACTTCTTTAAAAATGAACCAATCTACATGAAAAAAATTGGAAATGGAAGGTGATTGTTCCCTCTAACACTTACAAACATTTATTCCATCATTTGAGGCTGTAAAAATCCGTACAAAGGCTGGAAACTATGAATTTCTAAAGAAAATTATAGAAAACTGTGCTTTCCATTATTCCATTTCAAATTTTCAATCACCCACAAGCTTCTAAATATACAAAGAGCCTTTTTAAAGGAATTGCAACATGAATAATCAGTTTCCAATTGATTTCCAACTTCCCACTAATTTTTAGTCTCCCTAATGACCTTTTTAACTCCCTAATTGTTGCTTTATGCAACTTTTACATTGTTGTGCAATTTTGACATTATTTGTTGACAATTTTGCATTTTTCACATTGATAGGACTTTAATACATTATAAATTACTTTAACAACCCTTATTAAAATGTGAAATATCAAATTGAACTAATTTTTCAAACTTTCCACTAGGAGGTAAAATTGTGTCAAGGTGCTCCTGCACCATACTCCCGGCCAAGTAAAAGATCCAAGTCCACTTGGATTGATATTGCCAACAACCTTCATGTCTGGTATGCCCTGCCTCAAATTGACCTTTCCCTTAATCACCTTCATATTCACCTTTGGTTTAAACTTTTCCATGCAAATTAGTGATTTACCATGCTTCCCCTTTGAAATCAGATGCCTTACTCCTTCATATACCTCAAAACCATGCTTTTCCCTTTGTCCTTTAACCTACAAACAATCCTTTGTCCAAAGCATTAGTAACAAAATGAAATGATATAAGGTTACAATAATGATAGCTCCATCATGCTGCAACTTCTTGCAAACCTCTATGACCAACTCATCCATGATCATTCCCTTAACCAACTCAATGTCCTCAACCTTTGGAATTAGGTATATGCTCTTGATCTTCTCTTCATGTTCATGACTTGGATTATCTGCAACTTCTTCAATGAAGTATTCCCTTGCATCTTCAAAGGATTATTTTTCTTTCATTCTAATTTCCCTTCTCCTCTTTTTGATTATCTTGTGAATAGGCCATGAAACTTTCTTGTGTATTTTCAAGTGCCAACTCATTAAGTGTTTCGTCTTTTGTTCTATCTTCTTTATGGATTCTAGGAACTCTCTATCCATCCTTTACATCTCTTGTTTAATCTCAAAAATATCTTTATCAAACTTGGCTTGTCTCTTCTTCTTCTTTCTCTCTTCCTCTGCCTACAAATGCTTCTCCAAGTTCTCCATCCTCTCAAGCAAGATTCCTCCTTGCTTCACAACTCACTTACCTGTAAACAACCAAAAAACACACAACTACACAACCACAAGCCAAATTATCACAATTCAACTTATCAACTTAGTAGCCCATATCTTCCCTGGGCTCTGATACCAACTGATGTAGAGGCAAAAGAAAAAATAACAATACTTAAAACAATTCTCATTCAATCCTTTACCAAAATCACTTCAATTTCTTTGAATTTCTTCATGGCTACAAAGCCCAACTCTTCAAAAATTGACTCTAAAACTTTATAAAAATCAAACCAGACTCTCATACATCTTCAAAATCATCATTTTGAAAGAAATAAACCAATTACATAGCCTTATTCCTCTATTTTATTAGATTTACAAATTACTTGCACCAAAAACCCAAATTTTGCTTGAAGGGAATCAAAGCACTAAATCGAGTGTAACTTTCAAACCAGATTGAATCTAAAATATATATATATATATATATTTGAGTACCCATTTTTGACATTAAAAACATATCTCATTTGTAGGTACACTTGTTTTGGAACACACGCCTATTGGCCTAACTTCTTGTTTGCTAATTAGGCCTAAATAGGTAAATATGCATGCAAAAAGTCACCTATAACTTTCACAAATCGATGAATTAATAAAATATCTCTAGTGATACTTTAGAAGACATTATTACAGACATTTCCTCCAATTTTTAGCAAAATCCAATGGTTAAATTTTGTGAAACATGAATTTTACTGCAAACTGTTACCCTAGATCGGGATTTAGACTGTCTTTACAAAAATTAGCATAACTTCTTTAAAAATGAACCAATCTACATGAAACAAATTTGAAATGGAAGGTTATTGTTCCCTCTAACACTTAAAAACATTTATTCCATCATTTGAGGCCGTACAAATCCGTACAAAGGCTGGAAACTATGAATTTCTGAAGAAAATTACAGAAAATTGTGCTTTCCACTATTCCATTTCAACTTTAGTCTCCCTAATGATATTTTTAACTCCCTAATTCTTGCTTTATGCAACTTTTACATTGTTGTGCAATTTTGACATTATTTGTTGACAATTTTGCATTTTTCACATTGATAGGACTTTAATACATTATAAATTACTTTAATGACCCTTATTACAATGTGAAACATCAAATTGAACTAATTTGTCAAACTTTCCACTAGGAGGTAAATTGTGTCAAGGTGCTCTTGCACCATTTTTCATGACAAATATATAGCCTGTTATAGAAAGACAATTATTGGATGATGGATAATGTACATTTAATACCAGATGAAGAATTGTTTGCTGCTAGTGATAATAGATTAAAATTTTATATACTATTTTGCTAGATTTTCTATATCTTTATCATTTTAAAAATCTCTTGCATTGCCATTTTTGAAACCATACATGTTTTTGCACTTCATGCAACCTAGGTCCCCTATAAATCTGCTTTCTATTTTATTTTTAAATTCTTAGGCTAGATTTCTAGGTTTAGGAAAATATGAGCTCAAGACTCACTAATTGATTAGAGCTCAGTTGAGGTTTCTCATGGGCCATTGAATTATCGAACAATTAGTTGATGTTGCACATGGGCCATTTAATTATTTAAGGCTCAATTGAGGTTGGTCATAGGCCATTGAATTGATTAGTGCTCTAATGAGGTTTCTCATTTGAATTTGGTTGCTTTAGGCTCTATCAAGGTTGCTTGTTGGATACAAATTGATTAAGTGATTCCCTATTTTTGGTAGCTTGAATGTGTACTAATGTGGACTTTGAACTCTTGTTGATGTCCTCAATCATTATGAAATCATTTTCATATGTGTACAAACTATTCATAGCAGGACTTTTGTTGGCTATCTTTAATTTTTTTGTAAGTTATGATCCTTGGACTATCATACACTATCTTTAAAGCTTCAAAATTACTCCATTTATGATGACTTTCTTTCTATAATTCAGTTAATTTGGGTTCAAATTTCATATAAGGTGCAAGCCTTTACTCATACCACTGCCTTTTAGATTTCTTAATCAAACATTGTCACTATAGAGGCTTCTCACTATGAAGATCACTGCCCATCATGCAATCATTATCCTTTTTCTACCTTTCCACTATGTGTGAAGACTTCCATTAAGGGATATCTTCATGTATTCTCCATCTTGCAATGCTCATTGAAGACTGTCATGGATTGCCCATATTTTGGCTTGTAGGTAAAACTATCATAAGTTAACACAACCATGTTAATCATTTCCCTCTACAGACCTGTCATTGATCATTGGATTATTAGGAACTGCTTTTATTGTTTCCCTTTGTTATAGTCCTTCTATAGATCTCCAATTTTAACATTGGTTTTATGATCTTGGTTGTCCTCCCCACCCTTCTGATATTAGTGCACAAAATCTATAATTAAGGGAAAAAAATCTCATTCTTGAATTTTTTTCGTAAAATGGTGGGTGTCAATAACTTGTTCCTCATTGACTTTTTTTATGTCAGTCATTCTTAAGCAATAGAGAAAGTGGTTTCAGATATCTTTATTTAAGGATAGTCAATATCAATCTTCTCAAAGGAAAATCATCACCTTGAGGGGATATCTCAAATGTTTGAGCATTAAAGGGAAGCACATTTTAAGGTTCCCAAGGTGTGTACCAAAGTTTCCTAAGGCAGTCCACGCTTAGACATGGTTAATCTCCCTATCAACTGGTCTAGAAGCCTCTACAACAAATTATTTCTTATCATTTTTGAAAATGATGATCCCCAAATAATGAAGCAACAAGCTTATGCTTCTCAATAGAGGCTTTGGTTTGCTTCCTTTTATCCATATATATTGATTTGTATGTACTCTCTCAGTTCTACATATATGAACTGTCCCTTTCTACCTTGATGAGTACTTCCATGGCCTTATGTGCACTATGAATGGGTATACTTGTGAATGAAGACTTATTTTATTGTGAGGATCCATATGATTGTCCTCAAGCTTTCAAAAATTGTGCTCTTTCAAACCTGTACCTCATATTTTTTGAAACGCACATTAAATTAAAATCCATTTTAACATGGATCAACTCTTCTTCAATTAAAATAATCTTTGACCACTTATTTGAACATCCTATACCTTATTAAGGACATCTTCCTAGTAGCAAGTAAAATCACTAGTCTATTAAAAGGCAGGGTATTTTTAAAAATACACACTTAGAAAACATTACTTATAATACTTTAGTTGTTGCTTTATGGTAGCTACCATAGCCTTTAGGGAATTAGTCTTGCAATTAACCATAGGAATATCATAGTTCATGCTAGACAATAACAGTACAGTTTACTCTCTACCTTCATTGCAAGTCAAAAGATACTATCTTTCAATGGTGCGCCATCCTTTCACTTGACTCACAGAGTCCATCGATATCCTACATTGTCTCTATGGTATATTCTCTATTAAATTTAAGAGGATTCAGACTTTAGTGTTGATGTCTCTCAAATTGAGATATCATTTTGGCTCAAAGAATCATAAGTGTTCTCCATCCTATCCCTACTACAACACTGTCTTGATAGTTTATAAATTTCAATTGGATGTGTTTCCCTAAATCACTAGTAGTCTCTACATGAACACAATCCATCTTTGATATAATGGAAGTGATTAGTATCTCTTATAACAATTTCTCTTTGGACAACCTTCGAGATAAACTTGGAACCTTCATGACAATCACCACATACATGAAGATTCTTGATGATTCAGTTAGGTGTCTCATTATGTGTAATCATAAGCTCAAATGAAACAACCATTCTCTCACTATGGGTGTAGAGAGAGTTTTCATTTTGCACCTATTCTACATCATGTAACACAGACTCTGTGTTAGGTTCATAGCTTTCCTCTTTCATCTATGCAACCAATTTCTCTAAAGTCTTATAGATCTCTTCTGCTTGTGGATGTGACCTATCTCCAACAACAAAAGCATGCACCTTGTTCTTGATAACAACCCAATTATTTGTAGGCTCTTTTATCACTCCTATTTGTTTCATTGTGTCCCACATGTGTATTGCTTCATCTCACCTACCAGTCATGGCATAGATTCTTGAAAGAAGTACATAACTTCTCGAGTCA
Organism: Sequoia sempervirens; assembly: GCA_007258455.2. NCBI lineage: Eukaryota > Viridiplantae > Streptophyta > Pinopsida > Cupressales > Cupressaceae > Sequoia > Sequoia sempervirens. The sequence continues at coordinate 41,848,143 of VDFB02000015.1, forward strand.
TGTGGTTTCAATTCAATAACATATTCAACTGCAAATTTTCCTTGTTCCATATTACCATGTAATTTGCAAGAACCAAGTAGAGTCTTCCACACCAAAGCATCAGTTTTAATTGGCATTTTCTCCATAATTTTATTTCCCTCCTCTAAACATCCATCATTCATCCCCAGATGAAGCCACTATTGGGAATATAAAATTTTCAAAACTTTATAGAAACTTAGATTTATAACCCCACAAAACAGTTGTAGTTTGAGTGAAAAATTGTTTTAATCCATTCCATATATCACATTCCCCAAGTAATCCCATTATATTTGATCTTTTGACACACCAAAATCCCTCTGATCATTATTGAGAAAGAGTTTCTGAATAAGTAATCATATCAGCATGAGTAAGTCTCTGTCTCTCCGACCCATAAGCCATAATCTTTCAATTCAGGTGCTTTGGCATATCGACAAAAGATAAACATTGTCACATCGATCAACAACTTAAGAGGATACATACTCAGAAAGAAAAAGATTGTTTTTTCGCCGACGAAAAAGTTATTGGCAAGAAAAATGCTATCGGGTAAGATCTTCAAGTAAGCCCGAGTATACATGTCATGTCGATAGAATTCCATGAACAAGATACCCACTTTGTCTCATCGATGAAGCACAAGAGAAACATTTTAGGGAGACATGTGTTATAAAAATGATTCTTAGATGTCTTTCCAACTCCATATGTCATGCCGATAGAATTTCATTGGAGAGAGTCTTGCCAACTTATTGGAAGCAGGAGGATGATATATCAGGGAGACTTGTAATAGTGGTGTAACTTTTAAATCTTTTAGCGATAACTATTCTCTTGTCGATGGAAATACAAAAGGATCAAAAGCTCATCGATAGGAGTGGTAATGGGTCTCCTCAACCATATAAGGTTCCTAATGAATGTTTAACTTGATTTAAATGTATAGATCATCCAAAGTTTAAAATGTCTTGCCGATATGATCATTTGATCTAACAGCGGGGAATTCAAAAAAATTGCTACACTCATGCTCGGAGCTGGACATTAATGGCTACATGAATACACACTGTATAGATGATTCTCTGAATCAAAGAAGAACAGTTAAGGAGAATTTGTAGAATTTGTAGTGAAAGGAATGGGAGAGAGGATAAGAGCTAGAGAATTGTGTGCAACCAGAGATTTTCAAGTAAGCTTGTGAATTTTTTGCATCGTATTTCAATTCTGTCACTTTGATAAAATAAAAAAGGAAGGTTCAAGCTCTGGAAAATAAAAAGGTAGAAAAAGGTAGGGTGGGGGTAGTCATCCTAGGGGAAAGAAGCAAAATACTAAGATTGGGGATGAATCAGAAATAATTGAAAGTAAATTGAATCAAAATCTTATTGACCAACTACCCGGCTCAAGACCTAAAGCTAGGCATTCTGCATAACTTAGGGTAGATGTGGAGAAATTTGAGGAAAAATGTAAACACATAGGGGATGTGTGGACTTCAATTTGAGGGTATGAATTATTTATGTTCCACTATCATTGGAGGGATAGGTTCGAACTTGTCTGTAATCCTTGGAAATTTAACCTAGGGAAATTAGTTGTCCTGAATGTGTTCATGAATGTGGAACTATTGAAACTCTTAGCTACCCATTACAATCCAAAACTCAAAGTTGTCTACAATTCAGTGGGTAAGCCTTTCATACATGTTTCAGAAGATGCAATTAGTGAAGTTTTTAATCAAGAAGGCACAAGTGACAAAGCCATTGTGCATGAGAATTTAGAGAGGGAATTCTGGAGAATGGATATCACATATAGGGGTTGGAGAATGTTGTTGCATAGACCTAAGAAGGATGGAATTATGGTTGCACTGGATGAAAATGATGGGCCTCCATTTTATATAGACCTATTCGAGCCCTATTTGAAATATGCATACTTCTCAGTATGTTAGGTGTTGGGGATGGAAGCTCCTGATCTTATGTCTATTGTACCAATGGTAATTACAGCTGATGTTTAGTATCACAATGCCAGACCCTTTGACTATGCTTCATACATCTTCAAAGGAATTGATTCAGAGCTAATGGCAATAAAAAATGGATCCCCTATTTTGATTTCAAATATTACTCTATTTTTATGCATATAGCTATGTATTATGGACAAGAATTGGGAATGTAGTCAGATGAGTTAAGGACTACATAGTTTGATAGGGAGGGTAAATATTTACCAATTCAGTTATGGACTGCTATTTGGGATAGTAGGTTTTCCAATTCATTTTTTGTGCATTTTGAAGAATACTTTGTTAAGCCATTATACATATTTTTCAATCATCCTTGTGATTATGCATTGTATGATAAGATTAAGAAGTTCCTCAGACCTAAATATTTCAATGGACCTATTGGTCATAATTGGGGGGATTGGTATTGCTTTGCGGATTCTACTATGATCACAGTGTATGGTTTTGAAGATACACCATTCATCTTGCCTAAAACAATGCCTGGTAGAATTTCCTACTTGGAAATTGTTAGGAAAATGGATTATTCAAGTGTAATGAATTTAAGTCCCTTTGGAAAACAAGCATTTATTCCAAGCACTTTGTGCTTTGGAGATTTCACCATATTGTCAAAGGAAGGGTATGATCTAATCCTGAATAAGCTATTACATTTTAATTTGAAGAGAGCTCCACCACAGAAAGGGTTTGATCTAGAGGGATACATTGAATTTGCTAGGAAAAAGATGAACTTGGGAGGGTATGATCATATACCTTATCAATTTGATGAAATGATCAAAAATTTGGAAGAGAAAGAGGTTGAGAGGGTTGTTGATGAACATAACAAGGTGGTAGAATAGAAAATGAAAGAGACACAAGATATGGAATTGTTATCTTCTGGTGATGAGGGACCTTAGGGTTCAACTGATAAGATCTCTAGATTGAAGACTAAGGACTATCTGCTTCCTCCTAGAGAACCAAAAATTGAAGAAGGTTCAGATACAGACACGAGGCAAATGGCTTATAGATCTTTTTTAGCTGATGATGAGTTTGGGAAATCTCCAGAATTCATAGCTTTCTTATATAAATAGAAGGGAAAATCCATAAGCGAATCTATTGGAAATATTACATTGAATAATGAGGAGCAATTGTTGAATAGTTTGAAATCAAGTGTGGAAAAGGAAATAAAAGATATGACTCCAGAGAAAGGGAGAAAACTGATAAAATATTTAGGTGTCATGATTTTCCCAAGATTGGATCTAAATTCTGCTCTGGTTTTTGATAGTTTCTTAAAGGACAATAATGCTACACATAAGCTTAGCCCCGAGGGAGTGACAAAAGTGTACACAGGGTCAAAGTATAACCCTTATGAAGGTTCTCTTATGATCTGGGCCTTGTATCCACCACATAAGAAGTCTATTGTTATTGACACTGAGAAGGATTTTGGACATGTTATGACATTAAAAGTTGGAGAGTTTGATCCTATGGCTACAACTGAGATTGACATAAATGTTTCCAAGCTAAATAAAGCCCATATCCAAATGTTGATAAAAGAAAAGGAAATGCACAAAATAAATAATGAAAGGATACTTAGGGAAAATGATTGCCTGAAGGATATGGTTGAAAACACATTGAAAGGATCCACTAGGTTGTTGATGCAAGGAGAAAAATCTCAAACAAGGAACAAATGGGAAGGGTCAAATGTATACTCTGAAGGAAAATTTGGTACACTTTCTGCAATGATTAGAAAGAGACAAGCCAACTTGATGATTTGGTTGAGAAAGCTTTGGGGAATTCACTCAAAGAATTATGTTGCAGAACAGGAGCATAGCAGAGTTAGTGATAGAATCCAAAAGAATTTTTAGGAAATACATAAGAGGGATCCTCCTGATAATGAGGCTATCAATATTCCTAAGGAGATCATGAAAAATCACAAAGGTTACCATGATGAACTTCAAGGAGATGAAAAAGGATTAATTGATGTCACAAAAGAAGGAATACTGACATTGTTTGAAAATGATGGGAAAATAAAAGAGAAGGCCAAATGGATTGAGGAATGCGAGTTGGTGTTGCAAAGGATTCTAAAAATGGCTACAGGCAAAGACTCAACATTGGATGAAGCATGCGAGCAGAATGAGAAAATGGTGAACATGAAGATAGCAGTCAAAAATGAATTGGGAGATGTTGATACTCATCAAAGACAGGATTATATGCATCATTTGTCAAAATTTCACTTATGGCTAAACAAAGCCTAATTTTTTTATTTAATTGTTGTTAGTTATAATCAAAGGAGATGTCATTTGATCTAAAATTGGTTGACTCTCGTATAAATAAGAGATAGTAAGACCATTTGAAATCATTAGATTAGAGATAAAACAAAAGTTGCAAGTGAATAAAATTAGATATAATGTTTACATTTCAAAGGACCATGTTGCATGTATGAAATTTTGGAGGAATCAATGAAAGATCTTTGATTTTGTGGCGTTATACTAGTATCAAATGTTTGTTGGATTAATTGAAAATATTATCAGATTGTCTCCAAGGTTGATATTTCTCTATTATTTAATTTGATATATCAAGTATATACTCAATTTATCAATGCACATTTGTTGTACTTGTGTGATATGATTAATTGGTTCTTTCAAGTAAAGATTAAATCCTTCTAGTCATTCACAGTAATTTGGAAGTGTCATTTGGATCACTAAGAAGAATCTGGTAATTACATTCCTACATGTTTATACAAGTTATAAACCAACATTAGTATGCCAAACAGTTAAAGTTTATGCCGAATATTAGCTACTCATCCTTCACTTTCATCTAACTCAATTTTACCCAACAAGGCACTAGTCTCACCCATTTTAGTTTCATCATACCAAATTCAAACTTCACATCTGTTAACTAAACATATTGATTCTTACATTGATATTGCTTACACAATTCATACCAATTAGGATTTCATCTCTTCACTTTCAATTGCCATTGTGGATAGATTGCTTAAGAAGGAAACACACAACCTAAGTTTGCTCCATTTGCATAGGTATACCCACCCAGGTCTAGAAAATCCTAAAGAGAAGAAGGTTCTATATCTATGGGTTAAATTTAGGTTAGATTAGAGGTTAGCAAATCAACAAAGTCAAAAACCCAAAGAACTATGAAGCACAAAGGAAATTAAATAAAAGAACAATTATACCTGTTCCTCGAATCTTCCATGATTACCTCCATAACACCTTCTAACTTGCTGATTTTTGTGTTACCCTCAAACTGAATGTGCGAACAATCTTTGACTAAGTCCTACACAAGTTTTGAAGGATTTGAATCTAAATGTCTATGCCTATGACAATATGATTAAAAATGTCTATGCCTAAATATGCCAAGACTTAATGGAATATGACAATAAACGCTGCAATTTTTGTAAAATCTCTAAGTGTGTAAGTGTGTAGTCTAAAAATGAGAGAAAAATAACATTTTATAGAAAATGCCATTTTGAATGGATGGGCGAGATTGACTTTCGACAGAGACCTAAAATCAGGGGACGAGATTAAATATGATAATCCCTAATCAGGGTGGGGGAAAAATCCTTAAACGATTGGTTGAGATTTCATCCAAGAAGATCGAATCGGCGGTGGAGAATAAATGAGATAATTAATTAGAAAATAAAGATTTTCAAAAATCAACAAGATAAAGGCTGCCTGATTTGTGAGATTCAAAAAATCAAGAAGATAAGAGTTGGACTGAAAAGCGAATTTGGAAAATCAAGAATCTGCCTGATTACCTAATTTTTGGAAGAATAATACCATTTTGAATTAAATCAACTCAAAATATGGATTTTGTGAAATAATAAATAATCGATTTTCAGATTATTTACCAAAATGAACTGTTACTTAAGAATGTGATGACATTTTAAATAATTTCATTTATTTAAAATGAGAGAAATATTAATTTTGACAATTAAATAATTAAAGATAATTATTTAATTTAGCATATATGATTAATAATTAAATAAATTAATCAATTCATTTAATTATGACAATTAGTGACATATTAAATAAATAAATAAAATTTATTTATTTAATAATCAGGAAGAAATGAATGAAGAAGGGTAATTAAATAAATTAAGAAATTTATTTAATTAAGGGAAGACTTAGACAATTAATGACGTATTTAATAAATAAATATAATTTATTTATTTAATGATCATGAAGAATAAACGGACATGAATTAATTAAATAATTATGAATTATTTAATCAATAGTCGAATGTGGACCAAGGACATAATTAAAATGTCATAATTATGTTAGGACGAAAGTGATAAAATAGAGCTTGTAGGCCTGTTTTTTAAGTGTCTACATTTTGCCCCTATTTGTCATAATGTAGTATGTCGCATTGTGAAGAGAGTATCAATTCCCCTCGGAATTTTTTTGAATTTTGGGTTGGTAGAAAAAAATTTGGAAAGGGTCCCGATAAGTCAATTTGATGACTAGAAAAGATGGCGAGACACCTAAAAATGGCCTAGGCCTGCAAGCTTCATTTTTACCACTTTCGTCCTAGCATAATTAAGTCATTTAATTATGTCCTTGGTCCACATTCGACTATTGATTAAATAATTCATAATTATTTAATCAATTCATGTCATTTATTCCTCATGATTATTAAATAAATAAATTTTATTTATTTATTAAATACGTCATTAATTGGCTAAGTCTTTCTTTAATTAAATAAATTTCTTAATTTATTTAATTCCCCTTTGTCATTTATTTCTTCTTGATTATTAAATAAATAAATTTTATTTATTTAATTACATCACTAATTAAGTCCCCTTCTTTTAAAATTAAATAGATTCTAATTTATTTAATTTTTGTCCATTTCCCACTATAATTAAATAATTATTTAATTATTCATTAGCCTCTTCTCTCATCAAATTAAATAAATTTTTATATTTAATTTAGCCCACTCTCTTGAATTTTGAATTAAAGCATCATTTAATTCAAAATAATTCCTTTTGTCACATTCCTCCATATTTAAATAATATCTTTATTATTTAAATTATTCACTGGTCACCTGGAGTAAATAAATTTTATTATTTAATTTCTCCAGCAACCTCTTTGTCCGTGCCAATCTTATCTCCTGACATCTCATTTAATTTCAGCCCTTGATTGAATTATTTTATAATTCAATCTCAACCCTTCATCTTTATCATTGCCCTAATTTTGACCTAACCCTAATTCATACTACAACATTTAATCTTGACCATTGATTCTAGGGTATTTGTCATCTTCTAATCCTGGCCACACATTCAAAATTGCAGTTTTTATAAAATGGCAATTTTGTTCTTATTTGAGGATCTCACATCTCTCTGGTCCACGTCTATTTTCTGTCAACTTAGGGTTATCATTTTAATAGTCATTTGTCATTTAGCTTATTGTGAAGTCACTTTCTTTTATGCAAATCCTTCAACACTTGCATAGGGCTTAGGCACTTGTCATAGTTGCTCATTTGAAATCTGAGGGCATCTTTATTTACTGCAAGCTAGGAGGTGTAACAAAGGTCAATCATGGAAGATGAGGACTTAGGGTAACATTGTTTCTTTTGTTTTCATATTATTTCCTTTGTACTTTGTTATTTCATTGGGATTTTAATGTTATTGTGCTAACCCCTCTTAACATAATCTATTTTTCCTTGATTATAGGCGCAGATGGTTTTAAATTCTGACATGTTTAAGACAGCCAACAGGGGGTCAAAGTTGGTCAAATGAGCCTCCAGTAGTAACCTAGTTGACAAATGCCATTTTTACTTTATAAATAGGTTGAAAAAGGGGTAAAAGTCAATTCATTTCCACTATTCAATTTGCAAATTTCGAGAGCTCAAAGCGAAAAGGAGTGTAGCGAGGATGGTGATTCTAATGACAGAGCATTAGGGCGAGATCATGCGGACCTACAGGTGGCCAGAGGGCTAAGAGCCAGCGGTATGTACCCCTAACCTCCTTTGTACTTTTTTCATTTTGCATGCCAAAAGTAGGGTTTTAGGGCAAACAAAAAATGTGTCACAATGCATATGCGTGCACGTAAGCCGCATTTAACTTCGCGTTTGACGCATTTGATGTGTTGCGACACAACTGCAAGGGTAGTTTAGGGTAGGCCGAGGCTTTGCAATGCATTTTCCAAAAACTGCAACTCATTCACCTTTTTGAGCCACATTCGAAAGTTAGAATGCCGCAATCGTCATTTTGCGACGCAATCGCGTGTTTAAGCGATACATTTGAATGGAACGATGCAAGTATCATATATCGTGACGCAAGTGACATTATGCAACACATTTGAGCCACTGAACGATGTAATTGGCGTGTTGTTATGCATTTGAAGTATGAAATGACACATTCGTTGTTTTACGACGCAATTGCAGTCAACACGATGCATTTGACTTTAGCTTTGACTAGGGCTGATTTTGATACTTTTCTAATTTGAAATACTTTTGATGATACTGACAGTTGTCTAGAAGGTATTGACACATTGTTTTCCTTTGTGCAGAGACAGCTTGCACTGATATACACATGAGAGAGTAGACCGACGACCTTCCAGTTTGCTGATCAACTCAGCCAATGAGAGCAGCGATGATTGATGTCACTGGGTTTGTTCTATGTCGCCTATATGCCTGCTATTCGGGAAAATAGGGGACTACTGACTGCACTATGTGAGCGTTGGCATTCAGAGACATGTTCCTTTCACTTGCCGACAGGTGAGGTGACCATCACATTGGAGGATGTGTACCGCATTCTACGGGTACCGATTCGAGGAGAGCAGATCGTCTACGACCCTCGTCATGGCGAGTAGAACTTCAGGGCATACTATTGAGATGAGGGCGTAGGACTCGACATCCAGGGATACGAGATCCATTGGGAGTTTATGGCAGAGCACTATGCTCGTTTTGATGCATTCTTGGCGACACTTATTGGTGGGATATTGATTCTTGACCGTTGCGGACATGGGTTTCCTATTGGATGGGGAGACGTCCTTGTTCGGATTAGGCGGGATAGGAAAATTTATAGGAAAATTTATGCCTGGGGCCTGTGTTTATTGGGTACACTCTACCACCAGTTGCATGAGGTTGTTTATCAGAGGGCAAAGAGTATCTCTTGCGGGACCACACTAATGATGATTTGGGCCTGGGAGAACATCGCTATATTTCGTCTACTGATTAAGAGACTACAACTGGCCGAGGGGATGCCCTACTCCTATTACTATGCCGCTACTCTACAACAAGCATGGATGGGTGAGACAGGTTGGTGGCGGTATCAGATTGATACTGTGGTGTCTTTTATCTAGAGGTCATACAAAGACTGCCAGCAGTGGGATGATGAGGTGGATCATCTCAATCTTTGCCAATAGTACTACTACCTAATTGGTAGGACAGTGCAGAGCTAGCTTATCATAGAAATGTACCTTCCACATGTCTTGTGACAGTTCAGAGAGTAGCAGGGTGTACCTGCGGGGACAACAGAGTAAGCTTGGTCTTCCAGAGAGGCAACTTGGGGGCCAGTGATTCCCGTAGCCTTTGCAGAGCAGCAGATTAATAGGCAAGGAGCCTAGCCATGGGGATGGAGAGGTGGGATTACAGATCCCAAGACCATAGCATATTATGATCTATGGTGGCAGGTACATAGACCAGTGCCTTTGACAGATCCCGATGGGCCAGCACCTATGGACAGATGGTTAGTTATACCTTGTGTGCCAAGAGCTAGGTGAGGAGGCAGAGGCAATGATAGGGGCAGAGGCCAAGGGAGGGATGGAGGCCGAGACAGAGGCAAGGGGAGAGATGGAGGCTAGGATGGAGGCCAGGATGGAGGCAGGGACAAAGGTTGGGATGGAGGCAGGGATAGAGGCTGGGGTGGGGATGATGGAGGGGATGGCTGGAGACGGAGGAGAGATGGTCAGAGACAAGGCAGGAGGGTGCATCCACATTTGGCGATAGTAACCCTAGATGCTATCCCAGAGGTGGCCGAGGAGGGAGAGAGAGGAGGAGGAGGAACCACGGTAGGAGGGAGAGGAGGAGAGATAGGAGGATATGGTAGAGGTGGAGAGACAGGAGGAGGAGCTGAGGTAGGAGGAGGATGCCAGACAGGAGGAGGATGTGGATGTGGATGTGCCTCTAGATGAGGGAGTCGGTGGAGAGGATGCCGTAGAGGATGACGATGAGGATGATGACGCCATGGACGAGGCTAAGAGACTTCTCAGATGGAGGATGGTGGAGGGAGAGGAGGGGATACCATCCTCATCGACATTACCCCAAGATTCCATGATAGACTAGAGGGTGGTGGATCTACAAAGGAGGCTGGATGAGAGTGTGGTAGAGGTCAGGGCACTACGAGAAGAGCTAGAGGTAGCTCGGGTAGAGCGGGATCAGGCAGTGATCCATCAACAGGACTCAGCTCAGTGGTGTGTCGAGTATGCAACACTATGTCTAGGGCCCTCTGGGGATATGGCTCATGAGTTGGCTAGGGTGAGCATGAGGTTGGGATAGTACAGGACACTATACGAGCAGGTAGTGCCTCTTGAGTGATGAGATCCTACATTGTCGTGGTCATAGATGAGGACAGGTAGTGGCCATAGATCAGGGAGTGCCAGTGGCAGCTGGAGTCACACCAGTGCTGGAGGATCCACCTCCTCAGGGTACACATTAGGGCACAAGTTCCACCACTCACAAAGGCATGTTTCAAGTCACCATTCAAGCCGCAGTCATGGGTCGACCAGTTCAGGGTAGAGATCAGTATAGAGGCAGCCACTAGTGGCAGATCCCTCAACATCATAGAGTTAGGCTGCAGTGACATCACAGGTGTCTATTACTGTGGAGATTATGCCATCCTTGGTTGCACAAATAGAGGCTTCTATAGGTCCACCCATTATCTCAATGCCAGTCACAGATCCTCAGCTGGTACACTCTTCACCATGAGGGGATGATGAGAGCCTCCCCTAGGGGCATGTTTACTATACTTTTTTTTATGTTATGACACATTATGTATAGACCATTGAGCTTTCGAGCTCCATTTTTGGGATATCTGTTGACTCTATCCTATGACATTATGTATTTTTAAGATGATATTATATGATGATGCAGTTTTGATGCAGCCTATATGTGTGTTATGTGATGTTCTTTGATTCATGCATTATGATATATGTGATGTGATGCCTTGTGTATGATGTTGATTTATGATGGATGATGGTATTATGTATGTTCTATGATTCTTTCTTATGATATGATGCCATGATGATGCAATGCTTATTTATCTGTTATGCTGATTTTTTTATGATGGTGATAATGGCATGCATAATGTATTTACTTGAATGAATGCCATGTTTATGATAATATGAATGCAATATGTAATGAAATGTATATGATTCAATGCTATGGATGATGTATGTATGGACCTAATGCAATGTTTTATATAATCATGTATTCACTTATGTTTTCATATGTCACAGGATATCATCGTGAGATGGACAAGAGAAGATGACCAGATTGATGGGAGAAGATGACCAGATCGAAGGAGATGCATGTTAGTTCCTAGACCAAATCCTTCAAAACTTTACCATAGGACTTTAATATTTATTGCTCTTAATCATCATTGGGAAGACTATTGTAATGGTCAACAAACACCATGATATGACATAGATCAAGGTGTGCAAGGTCGTACCATCACATAAGACAAGCAGTCATAGACAAGGATGATCATGACTCAAACTAAGAGCGTGATTGCCCCAGTCTTTTGTCATAATCAGCCACAAGCAGAAAAAGACAAGAAGGATAATTCATGAAATGTCGTTGCTTCTCTAAATCCTATTTCCAGTACATCCTTGAGAAACTAGTGAAATGATTGAAAAAATATAAAATAAAACCCTTATCATGATACATCGTCATTTTTCTAAATCCTAGAATCAAGACCTCGTTGAGAAACTAGTAATCATGCGTGTCAATCATCATGATACGTCCCTGCTTCTCTAAATCCTGTTATTGGGATCTTGCTAAAAAACTAATAACATGATAAAAATCCAAAAGACAAGTTCCAAGTGTTTGTCAAGTGCATCTGGATATCCATTTTTTTGATGTCAATGTGATAGGTTTGATGACGATGAGATGCCAGAGTGTCAAAGTTTTGATGATGCCAAGACGAATGTTGAAAATTGTCAAATTCAAGGACACATCCCGAATAATGTTGATATCGAGAGGATTGATCCCTAAATGTCAAAAGGGGTCCCTCAAAATGATGACGATGCCTAGGAAGGACACATCCTAAGGCATAAATGATAGAGTTGGTTCTTCAGAATGACACATCTGAAGAATACTAATGTCAAGAGGAGTGATCCTTAGATGTCAAGAGGATCCCTCAAAATGTCAAATGATAGTGATGATTCCTAGGAAGGACACATCCTAAGGCATGAATGATAGAGGCTATTCTGCAGAAGGACACATCTGCAAGGTAACCAAGAGTTGACATTTTGACAGGTTATGATGATTTAACTTGTTGTGACCGAGTTTGAATTGTGTTGACAATATGTCATTATTGTCATGATGTGTTGATGAGATTGTCATATTGAAATAGATGATTGCCATAATTCATTTTAGGAGTTTATCCTTTTGGGAATGATTTTCCTTGACTTGAAGACTTTTGACGTGTGTGCCATTGTAATGCCATGAACCCTAATGGACTGACCTAGTGCGGCCTTGGGGGCTCATCGACAGATGGCCTTGCCTATGTTATGCACTCAGAGACCTCATAGTTTGACACGACCAATGACTTTGTATTGATGACCAAAGATTGCGCCATGATTTGATTCTGACAAACCTAATAGGACTGACCTAATGTCTCGAGGACTCAAATATGAGTCTTGCCTATGTAGCAAATGTGTAGAGACAACGTAGTTCAGACGAATGAAAAAGACTGATTAATTGATTTGACAAGGAATGACTATTTTTGTGTTTTCGACCAGTTTGACGTTGTGGTTTTCTTCAGGACATTTTTCAGTTTTTAGGTCTTTCTTCAAGAAATTTTATGATGTTTTTATCTTCTTCTTTTTCAGGACAATTTGTGATGTTTTTGGTCTTTTTTTAGGACTTTTTAGCAATTTTTGAAACCATGCATGACATCCACTGCAGTTATATGATAAATTTTTTTCCCCTAGTCAGGTCTAAGACTTAGCCAGTTTCAAAGGACATGAAAAGGGATGTGCTTGGGGTACCAAATGGACAAGATAGAGAACTTGATGTCAACCATTTATGAATGATGAAAGGAAGGGTATGATGTCATGGTAGATGTCGTGGTCATGATAGAAAATGTATTTCATCCTAGGCCAAAACAAACAAAGTAATAGTAGATGGCAGAGAAATGATTGATTACGCATGACACTTGTTTGCCAGGTTTTCACCATGGTACTTATCCAAAGCGCCTATTTGCTAGGTTTTCACCATTGGACAAATCATTTTTCTTTACTATTTTTGTCATTTTAAAAAAAAATAAAAATTTGGTGTTGCCAAGACGCCTGTTTGCCAGGTTTTCATCAAGGCAATGATTTTTTTTATCATTTTTCAATTTTTTTGTATTTTATGGTTTTTAGCTTGATCTCCTAATGCTATACGTAGAACTTTTGAAGATGTAAACTATTGATAGGATCTGTCAGTTGTTCTCCCTTTGGAGTCACTAGTTGATAGGCTCCAGAACCAAAAGAAGATACGATGATGTAAGGACCCAACCAATTTGGTTCAAACTTTCTTGGCATTTCTCTATCAGCCTGGTTCTTAGGGTTCTGCATGAGGACTAAGTTGCCAATGTTAAAATTCTTGACCATAACCTTCTTGTTGTAACTGTGACAGAGACGGTTTTGATACGCTTGTAGATGGTTCAAGGAATTTTTCCTTCTTTCCTCTAGCATCTCCAGCTCATGCAGGCGTGATTGTCTATACTCCTCATTAATTAAACCCTTCACAGAGACTTGTAATGAAGGAATTTCAACCTCAATGGGCAAGATGGCCTCAGCTTAAAAAACCAGGGTGAAAGGAGTGGCTCCTGTAGGTGTACAAATGCTAGTGCGGTAAGCCCACAAAGCAAGGTTGAGTTGTATATTCCAGTCACGACCAACGTCATTGAGTCTTTTTGAGGATTTTAACAATGGTTTTATTTCACACCTCAGCTTGATCATTTCCTCATGAGTAATACGAAGATGAAAAATGGTGGGTGATGTGAAATCACTACATAACTCATGAACGTCTTGGTTTTTAAACAGACGTCCATTGTCAGTGATGATAGATTCTGGGAGGCCATAATGGAAAATGATGTAGTTAAGAATGAACTTGGATATTTGTTTGTCGGTTATGTATGTTAGAGGGATGGATTCGATCCACTTCGTAAAGTACTCAGTGGTAGTGATAATGAATTTATGGCCATTGGAAGAGGTAGGATGAATCTTTCCCACAAGGTCAAGTCCCCATTGAGCGAAGGGCCAAGGAGAAGTGATCGGTTGAAGTTCTTGTGCTGGAGCGTGGATCAAATCACTATGAATCTAGCATTTGTGACAAGTCTTGACATATTCTATTGCATCCATTTCAATGGTCAACCAATAGTACCCAAGTCTTGTTACTTTCTTGGCTAGAGTAGGACCACTTGAATGAGACCCGCATATACCATCATGTACTTCGTGTAAGGTTGTACGTCCTTCATTGGTGTCAAGACATCTAAGGAGGGTGTCGTCAAAGCTACGACGGTAAAGGGTGTCACTGACAATGGAATATCTTGTGGCTTTTCGGATAAAGGACTTCCTCTGGTTATTGGAAAGGTTAGGTGGAATGGTTTGAGACTTAAGGTAGTCATAAATATCATGGTACTAGGGAGAGTCAGGATGAACAAGTTCACATACCATCTCTGACTCTGGAATGTCATAGGAAAGGACCATCAATTGTTCTATTAGGAATTCCAGCTGAGGCAGATTGCTTGGAATGTCGAGGAGAGAGCCTATTGTAGCCATTGCATTTGTTGCTTTGTTCTGTGCTCTCAGAACTTGTTCAAAAGTTACCATATGAAAGTACATTTGGAAACTATCAACCATCTATTTGTAGGGCATCAACTTCTCATCTTTTGTGTCATAGTCATCATTAACATGGTTGATGACGAGATGAGAATCCCCATAGACATGTAGTGCTCTGATTTTCCATTTTATTGCCATTCTAAGTCCTGTAACTAGTGCCTCATATTCTGCCACATTGTTTGTGCATGGGAAGGAAATGTGGAAAGACTTAGGAATGGAGTCTCCTTGAGGGGTGATGAAAAGGATCCCTACCCCCGAGCCATGATTTTTGTGTGATCCGTCAAAGTAGAGTCGCCAAGGTGACTTAGATTCCGTGTGGAATATCGACTCATCTGGAAAATCTACCACTAATGGGTGATCACTTTGTAAAGGTGCATTCGCCAGCTGGTCCGCTATGACTTTTCCTTTTATTTCCTTTCTTTCTACATATTGAATGTCATATTTTCTCATAATCATGACCCATTTTTCCAGACGTCTTGTTAATGATCCCGATTTAACAGATATTTGAGGGGGTCGATCTTTGCTACTACTTGTGTCTGATGGCTTAACATATAATGTCTTAGCTTTTGTGCTACAAAGACCATGGCTAGACAAGCGCATTCAATTGGTGTGTAGTTCAGTTCATACCCGACCAATGTCCAACTAATGTAATACATAGCTCTTTCTTTTTCCTCTTGGTTGTTTTGTGCTAGTAATGCCCCCAGTGCTGAATTAGTGGCAGAGATGTACAAGATCAATGGTTTTCCATGAATGGGAGGCATGAGGACTTGCGGTGATAGTTATTTTTATTTGAAAGGCTTCTTGACATTTATCTGTCCACAAAAAACACTTGAAATTCCAATGGTACGTCGATCGTCATTGACGGGCAATCCAAACCCTAATCCAAAATATTTTGGTATTTTGAAAGGTTATATGGGATCTCTTCGTCTAGATTTATTTCTGCCTAGGCCACTAATGTCATCATAGCCCTTAGCCTTCATTATGTCATATCCCTTGCCATATTTCTTAATGGGTAGTGGGGGTAGTTTGACCATATCTTTATAGAGCCATCCTATGATATCAACAAGGTCCTCATTACTCATGTCTCCCCATTTTATGAAAACTATTTTTGGTGGAACTTTGAAAATTTCTTTGGGTTCCATTCTAAAACATGGCCAACCATAGACCTTCGGAGACTTGGGTATCATTGTTATGCTATATGCTATGTGCAGTTTTAATTCTCCCTAGCCAAGGTCCTGGATCTTGATAGTGGGTTCAACCTTAGGGTTTGTGGAAGATGGTGGTGTGGTGGAAGACATGACAGAGTGGATGTGGAAGATGATGTGAGTGTGGATGGATCAATGTATTTGGAAGATAAGGGGCCAAAAGTCTCTCGATTGATAGGCACTCAGTTTTTAGAAATACCCCTTAGGTTGGTACTATTAGCTCTCAAAAATGCAGGCGGAATGCCTCAAGAGGCTGCCAATCTCTTGATACGCTTTAGGGTAACAGACAAGGTCAAGAGAACTCAACCTTCTACTCTTTAGGTGCTGCTAAACCTAGGAGGGTGTACCTTTCTGAATGAAGTAGACTTAACTTATGATTATTCTTCTTGCAATAATTTTTCCACAATGGCATATGGAAGTGAACAAACGAATTCAAACTTAATAGCAATAACAATCTTCTTATCTAAATCCTAAAGTGCTCAATTGTAAAATAGATGTAAAGAAACTGAATGAATCCAAATGATGAAATTGCAGAGACCAGTGCCTTATTGGGTATGCAGAGTCAAATTAAACAAAAGTGGGAAACTTATTCTGGCATAAAATCAAATTGTTGGCATATGATCTATTTTTAACTTGTATAAACATGCAATATTATGACTACTAAGCTCTACTTTAATAATCCAGATGAATCTCCTTGATTACTGTGATCAACTAAAAGGATTTAATCTCTTCTTGAGAGAAGCAGTTAATTAACCACACAGATACAACAAATGTGCACTGATAAATTTAAAATAAGCTTGTTATATCAATTTAAACAACCAGAAAGAATCAACTTGGAGACAACTTAGCAATACTTTTCAATAAACTCAATAGACAATTGACACCAGAAATAAACTACCACACCAGCTAAATTTCATTGGAATCACCATTTGAAAACATGCAACATAGCCTCTATTATGAGAAATTTATTCTACTGTATCCATCTCTACCTACTGCCTCTAATCTAAAATCTGATCTAAAATATTATTTCTCAATTACAATCGGGAGTGCATACTTATACACCAGCATCAGGAAACATATTGCTTCAAATTTATGTCGGCCCACTGTAGTACTCAGGAAAATCTCATGTTAGCCTACAACGACATTTTAGAAATTCATATGTTGTCCCCAGCATTTAAGTCTTTATTAATCTCTAATGGAATAATCACTGAGACAACTAGAAAGTATGCCAAAGGAAATTCAATCATCAATCGTTAGTCATCTCGTGTTCCTCTGTTCTTTGTGTTATTCGCTTTCACCATGACCATTTGTTCACTATGCCGAAGTCAAGAAGTATCCTTTTGTCCCCTTTGTGTTTTGCCATGACCTTATGCCATCGGTGAGATCTCATACAACATACATTATGTTTCATCGAGAGCCCCATGTTACGTTCCTTCCAATCACTGAGACATAAGATATCTCTTACTGTGCGTTCTTTTGTTTCATTCACAATCACCGTAACATTTTGACATCAACAAGACCTCTCGCAAAGCATACCATGTTTCATTGAAAGGTCCCTCATTCATCTTGAGTCACTGAGACAAGAGAAAACTCTCGCTGAGAAGCATTTCCCATTCACCATCACCAAGACTCTTCAAGATCAGGGAGAGGTCCCAAAGAATCCGCTAAGTTACACTGAAACATCTCGAGCACACCCTATATCGCCAAGAGAAATCAACTCTCATACCAACAGAGACCTTCATTGTGTTCCATTAGTGAGAGAAAAGGTCACTCGCCGAGACCTCTTACCGATAGAATACCTCTCACCGATAAGCCTCCTCCATTTCCAATCGGCAAGACAATTCACACTCGCCAAGACCACATGCTGTAAACCTTAACTCTTACTAATATAACCCCCTTCACAATTCGGTGAGACACCATAGGATCATTGTGACATTTCACTGAAGCCTTTAACTTATGCTGATAAGTCAATTCTTCCACCACCGGTCAATGTGACAATAAGGTCTCGCCAAGACCTTATCCTGAATACCACGACACTGGCCAAAGAAAGACCATATGAGTTAATCGGTAAGACACATCAAATTCGCTATGACCTTATATCGACGGTATAACTTATGCTGATATGATCCATTTCAGTTGCCAAAACCATGTGAATATCTCACCGATAACTGCTAGTAAGTAAATTCCATTCACCAAGACATCAGAAACGTCTTGCCGATAGGCAACACAGACGTTTGCTAGCAGAAAACACAACATGGGTCGGGGAAACCTTGACCATCTCATGCCGATAAGAACCAGAATGTGAAAAAATGTAAGACCCGATGGAAAAAATGGGGCAATATGGGAAAAATGGGTGAAATATGCACACGGTAGGACCAAATCTAGAAGTTTATGAGTAAAAAAAACATGTGAAAACATCATATTTTTACAGTTCCAATAGTGGCTCCATTTGGGGATGAATGATAGTGAGATCATTGCAAGGATCCATAGCTTTGGGTGAGTAGACCAGACACAAAATGAGCAAAATGGAAAAGGGCACAGGGCATGATGGAATGAATGCAAAATGAATGCAAGATGGAGATGAACCAAAACCCTGAGCTACTGTGCATGGAAAATAATTTTAAAGAGGACCATCAAGAGTTGTCCATGCACTAGCAACCCTCAATCCTCTATTTTTCAACTTCACCTGTTCTGAGTTGTTACAATCTGAAACTCAAATCATACTTTCCCCTGTCAAAAACCTAGTTTTTCCTTGAGTTCATCAAATTCCTCCTGAAGACACATATGCAATATTCCTTGTCACTGAAAGTTTTTAGAGAATCACTATGCTCAGCTTGGCCCAAATTCCCTACATCATTCTGCAATTTATATTCTTCATCATCAGAAAAATCTCTGTTACTTCCAACATATAAAATGCATGCATATTTAATACAATATTTCTCATTATCTTTCTCATTGTTATGAATTATAAAGCATTCTCCCACCTGTATTGAAAATTGACCATCAAAGTGCTCCTTTTGAGAATCAAAAAATTTTGTCAGACCAACATTGTCTGAAACAAACAAATCTGAAACCTTTTGCACTTCTTTAGTATCTCTATTCGGAGACAATACTAGATCACGACTCATATCCTTAATATCATGCACATGTGAACCAATCAAAGCTAGAATTTGATCATCCATGGCATGCAAATAAACATCTTCTTCACATGAATTAGAAACTTCAAAATCACATACCTCATCCTGAATGGAAAGAGACTTTTGATCAACACCAAAGGTTTCACCATCATTCAAAGAAATGCATAGGGAGTCATAAGAATCTTTACACAAAGATCTTTCACTATCAAAACAAATGTAAGCTGGACACAAAAATTCAAGATCACCTTCATGTGCACATCCCTAGTATTTAGGAATTAACAAATCTGAAATTTTCTCACCGCTGAGCGAACAAGTCTCAACATTTTCATTACTATTATTGTACTTTTCATTTTTATCATCATCAAAGAGGGGTCCAAAATCATCAAAGAAAGAAAAATCAAAAACATTACCAGCGCAATCATTTATTCCATCATTTTGCCTGTCTGAAATGATCTCCTCTTTATCATAAAGTGGATTTGAAAATACCTAAAGCTCATTCTTGGACATACCTTTACAAAATATCATCTGATCCTCTTTTAACTCTTCATCATACAATGGGTTTGAAAAAGTTTGGAAATTATTTTTAGATGTACAAACCTCATCATGATCAAATGCATCTTCATAATTTTCAACTGCAGTCAGAGGTATTGTATACTTACTATCAGATGAATCAACATTTCCCATTGCCTCTTCATCTAGATCTTCATAAGAGGTAGAAGAATCCCTTGACTGCAGATCAAAATCCTCAGGTTCATCATCAGAATCTGAATATTCATTGGATTCCTCACAACATGCACTACTTCCCCTATCAAAACTCTTTGCTTCTTCAACTGCACCAACAGTTAGTCTTTTTATCTCCTCTTCAGTAAGTCTCCTCATACTACATTGAGTAGGCACCACAACAGAATGTGGCACTGTATAATCTTCTTCAGAGTCAGAAAGGACCAGCTGTTCAGGCATATGAACATTGTATTTCTGATCTAAAACATCATGCTGATAACCTTCATCCTCTGAAGATGAGCACTTCTCCACAACATGGTGAAAAGTGTTTGAATTCAAATATACTATGTGATCTTCTATATTGTTTCCCATCAACATTCCCTCTTCTTGCATTTTTTGGGCTACAAAACAATAATATGGGGAATGTGGCTTATCACAAAATTCACAAAAGTAATTGTTACTTACCATATAGGTTCCCTTCTTTGTCAATGGATCAGGAGCCTCCTTGTTTCCAGGCCTAGCTGTTATAGGTTTTCCGTCCTTCCAGTCTGTATTATAAGGCATGTCATGCAACCTCGATCTCTCATTTCTATAAGTATTCTCCTGTCTGTACTAATAATTGTTGCTTTGCTAAGGAACCTTAGGATTGTCTCTTTTATTGATTATCCTAGTAGCCTTTCTATTATTTTCCATTGTCAGTGCTATCTTCTGTGCTTCAGCCAAATCTCTTGGGAATCTATTTCTCAATTCATACCCTGTCTTAGGATCAAATGCATTCAAATAAACACTTAGTGCTACAGAGTCAGACAACTTTGATCTAGGAGGTATTTTATTCTGCAACTTATTGAACCTCCGATTAAAGTCATAAACTATATCATTTTGGTCTTTCTGAATCCATATTAATTCATGAAGAGTAGCATTTGGAGTACTTGGGTTCCCAAATTGCTCGAGGAATTGATCGTGAAATCCTTGGAGAGAATCGATAGAGACAGCTGGTAGGCTATTGAACCAATCCCTAGCGTCTTCAATAAGTGATATCATGAATAGCCTCATGAGTAAATCTTCATATGGCATACCCAAATCTTGGATGAAAGCATTGAAACTTCTTAAATTCTCTTTAGTAGTAATTGCATCACTCCCTGTAAACTTTGGAATAATACCTCTCCAACTGCTATCCATTGGATAAGGGGATAATTGAATCCCTGTCAAATCAAACTGTCTGATCATTGTTGTTTGTTGATGAAGGGGGTGCTAGGTGCGTACTAATGCTAGTACATCAGACCATAGTGCTTTGTATGATGATATGGCATACACTGCTGACCATGAGGAGCTCCAGCATGACCTCCCCTGAACTGAGATCCTCTTCCATTCATGTTTGAACAACTACAAAAATTATTTTAGATTCGCCACCTACTTTTCCAAAAGTAGGAAAATCATTATTTCTGATCTTTTCACCAGCAGAATCACTCTTTCTGAATCTTCTCAAATTGTAACCTTTTCTTCAATGACTCTATATGATGGTCTTCAACCTAATTTTCTGATGTTTGTCGCCAATTTGTTAGCTCTCAAAAATGTAGGCGGAATGCCTCAAGAGGCTGCCAATCTCTTTATACGCTTTAGGGTAACAGATAAGGTCAAGAGAACTCAACCTTCTACTCTTTAGGTGCTGCTAAACCTAGGCGGGTGTACCTTTCTGAATGAAGTAGACTTAACTTATGATTATTCTTCTTGCAATAATTTTTCCACAATGGCAGATGGAAGTGAACAAACGAATTCAAACTTGATAGCAATAAAAATCTTCTGATCTAAATCCTAAAGTGCTCAATTGTAAAACAAATGTAAAGAAACTAAATGAATCCAAATGATGAAATTGTAGAGACCAGTGCCTTATTGGGTATGTGGAGTCAAATGAAATAGAGTTGAGCAACTTATTCTGGCATAAAATCAAATTGTTGGCATATGATCTATTTGTAACTTGTATAAACATGCAAGATTATGACTACTAAGCTCTACTTTAATAATCTAGATGAATCTCCCTAATTACTGTGATCAACTAAAAGGATTTAATCTCTTCTTGAGAGAAACAGTTAATTAACCACATAGATACAACAAATGTGCACTGATAAAATAAAAATAAGCTTGTTATATCAATTTAAACAACTAGAAAGAATCAACTTGGAGACAGCTTAGCAATACTTTTCAATAAAATCAACATACAATTGACACCAGAAATAAACTACCACACCAGCTAAATTTCATTGGAATCACCATTTGAAAACATGCAACATAGCCTCTATTCTAAGAAATTTATTCTACTGTATCCATCTCTACCTACTACCTCTAATCTAAAATCTGATCTAAAATATTATTTCTCAATTACAATCGGAAGTCCATACTTATACACTAGCATCAGGAAATATATCACTTCAAATTCATGTCGGCCCACCATAGTACTCGGGAAAATCTCATGTCATCCTACAATGACATTTTAGAAATCCATATGTTGGCCCCAGCATTTGAGTCTTTATTAATCGCCAATGGAACAGTCACTAAAACAGCCAGAAAGTATGCTGAAGGCAATTCAATCGTCAATCGTTAGTCATCCCGTGTTCCTCTGTTCTTTGTGTTGTTCGCTTTTTCCATGACCATTTGTTCACTATGCCGAAGTCAAGAAGTATCCTTTTTTCCCCTTTGTGTTTTTCCATGACCTTATGTCATCGGTGAGATGTCACACAACATACACTATGTTTCATCGAGAGCCCCATGTTATGTTCCTTCCAATCGCTGAGACATAAGATATCTCTTACCGATGCGTTCTTTTGTTTCGTTCACAGTCACCGTAACATTCTGACATTGGCAAGACCTCTTGCAGAGCATACCATGTTTCACCGAAAGGTCCCTCATTCATCTTGAGACACTGAGACAAGAGAAAACTCTTGCCGAGAAGCATTTCCCATTTGCCATCGCCAAGACTCTTCAAGATCGGGGAGAGGTCCCAAAGAATCTGCTGAGTTACACTGAAACATCCTAAGCACACCCTAGATCACCAAAAAAAATCAACTCTCATATCGATAGAGACCTTCATTGTGTTCCATCAGCGAGACCGAAGGTCACTCTCCGAGACCTCTTACTGATAGAATACCTCTCACCGATAAGCCTCCTCCATCGCCAGTCGGCAAGACAATTCGTACTCGCCAAGACCACATGATGCAAACCTCAACTCTTACTGATGTAACCCCCTTCACAAGTCAGTGAGACACCACAGGATCGTTGTTACATTTCACTGAAGCCTTTAACTTATGCCGATAACTCAATTCTTCCACCACCGGTCAGTGAGACAATAAGGTCTCGCAAAAACCTTATCCCGAATACCACAACACTAGCCGAAGAAAGACCATATGAGTTAATCGGTAAGACACATCAAATTCGCTATGACCTTATATTGATGGTATAACTTATGCCGATATGATCCATTTTAGTCACCGAAACCGTGTGAATATCTCACCGATAACTGCCAGTAAGTAAATTCCAGTCGCCAAGACATCATAAATGTCTTGCCAATATGCAACACAGATGTTTGCTAGCAGAAAATGCAACATGGGTCGGGGAGACCTTAACCATCTCACGCTGATAAGAACCAGAATGTGAAAAAATGCAAGACCCAATGGAAACAATGGGGAAATGTGGGAAAAATGGGTGAAATATGCACACGGTAGGACCAAATCTGGAAGTTTATGAGTAAAACCAACATGTGAAAACATCAGATTTTTACAGTTCCAACAGGTAAAATATTGAAAAGGGTCAGGGTCGCCATATATAGTGATTTTTGTGCCGTCAAATGGGAATTTTAAGCATTGGTGATATGTGGATGGAACGACTTTTAAGGCATGAATCCATGGGTGACCGAGCAAGATGTTGTAGGGTAGGTCCAAGACTTAGTAGGTTGTATCCACAATGACTGGTCCCACTTTGATAGGGAAAGAAATAACACCTCATGAAGAGTGTTCTTCATCATCATATGATTTGATTACTATACTCTTTGTGGGGTCTACGCATGCATCAAAAAATCCTAGAGCCTTAACTAGTTTCAAGGAGCATATATTCAATCCTGCTCTACCATCTACTAAAACTCTTCTGACCTTGTGCTTATGGATGAAGGTTTCAATGTGCAATGCACTATTGTGGTTGGTCTTAGGTGATGAGTAATCTTGATCGGAAAAGGTGACATGGTGAGGCGTAGTGAGGTATCCCACCATGGTCTCAAACTGATTGACATACATGTCCTTGGGGACTGACGACTCTTGCAGGATTTTATCTAGTATGTCCTTATGCGTGGGAGAGATACGAAGCAGCTCAAGTATAGAATTTTGTGCGAGAGTTTTTCCAAGCTGATCAATAAGGTTGAACTGACTCTTCGGTTGCCACTTCTTTGTGGTCGAGGTGGATTTTGACTGTTTAGCATATGGGCCAAGTATGGTGATTTTGGGTTGTCTAGCGGGAGGTGGACCAGCTATGGTGACCTTGCCACTTTGAGTAGTAGCATTGCACTGAGGTGTTCTCTTGACCGTGATGGTGTTGATATATTCATCGGCAGTTCAGACATTATGTATATAGTGGCTCCGCCAGAATAGTCATACTTGGCTCGAGTGAAATTTGCGTGATTATTGTTTGTCTGTGGACCTGATGTGGAAGCATTATTAGAACCATGGTCCTGTAGTGGGTTCTTATGGATGGTATGATCTGAATTGGAAGAAAATTGTGATCCACCTACCTCAATGATATGACTCTCAATAAGATCTTGTACTAGGTTTTTTAGTTGTCGACAGCTAGAGGTTTTATGTCCTTTTGCCCGATGAGACTCGCAAAATGAATTATCGTCCCACCATGCTGGTTTGAATTGTCCTGGGTCATATGGTTTTGGTTCTTGAAGTGTGATGACACCATTCTGAAGACATTTCTTGAGGACTTCTTCAATGGGTTCACCCAAAGCAATGTATGTGCAACCCCTAGGAAATTGTCTCATTTGACGGTATTGTCCTTGATTATTTTGGCTTCTCTGGTTGTTTGAAGGGACATTGGTAGGGGGTGTCAATGTCATTGTTGGTTTGTTTTTCTGTTGAACCCCTTTTACGGCCAATACAGAATCCACAATGTTTGTAGTCTTCGTGTCAACAACACCATCATTTGTAACATGTTTATTTTTGACCCAGTATTTATTCTTGTAAGTGGGAGGATTTGCATTTGCATTTTTGGGACCGTATCTTAGCTCTCCCTTTGCGATAAGGGCTTTTTCAATCTAGACCCCTTTTTTGACTAGGTCCATGAAAGTTGTGCAACAATGCACTTGTAATGCATATTTTAAGGGACCTAGAAGTGTTTGAACAAACATGCCCACCTTTTCCCTTTCAGGTATGTCAATGTGACACCGACTAGCTAGACTTCTCCATTTTTGAAAGAATGGGATGAATGTCTCACCGGAATCCTCTTGCATGAGATTGCACAAGATAGTAATAGAGGTGTCCATTTCAATGTTGTATGCGTAATTCTTTATGAATTTTTGCTTAAGCTCATCCCATGTTTGGATATCCTTTTGAGTGGAAAACCATTCAAGGGCAGGACCTGCAAGAATTTTAGAGAAAAGTCTCATCAAGTATGTTTGTTCATAGGCGATGTCCATACAATTGGTTGAAAATTCATGAACATGTTCGATGGGGTTTCTCTTGCCTCTGTATTTTGTAATATTAGGTGACACATATCCCAGAGGAAATGGTGGCATGTATAAGCTCATGTCGAATGGGTATACATTTAGATCATATGAAACTTATGATTTCTTGCTTGATATTTGTATGTTTTGGATAGTTTTCTCTAGACCCATCAGTTTGAATTTTAAGGCATCTATAACAGGGTCATTTGTGGTCCCATACGTTGGACTGATTGGTACGCCATAGGTCCCCATTTTTTGTGTGTGGATATTGGTGTATTGTGACAGTATGGATTGTGTGACATGTATGATGTGTTCGGATTGGCATGTTGTTGGTATTGAAAGTTTGGATTGGGGGTATGTTGGTGAGTATGAATGTGGGATGAGTATGTTGGGATGTGTCCCCCAACCATTTGTGTTGATATTTGGGGAATATGGTGACCATGAACATTGTGATGTGCTGATGATGCAATGGGTTGTGTATTTTGACTACATTGTCCAAATTGTTGGGTTTGGACAAGGGGAATGGTCAAATTTTTTCCTTGGGGTTTTATGGTATTGGATAGTATTGTCGTGTTCACATTTTGTTGTCCCTGAAAAAATATACGTCGTTTACCCCAACCCAAAGGATTTTGTGAGATACCAATGAGAGGATATGTCGATGGTGTACTCATGGTACTCGATGTAGCTGTCAAAGGGGGATTGGTATGACTTGATGATTCCTCTGTGGCATTTACCGTATTGGTAAAAAGAGGATTGGAGTAACTTGCCCACATTGTCGTAGATCCAAAGGTTGTTCCAGCCGATTGTGATAGTGTTGTGGATATTATGGGCACTGCGAGAGATTGTGATCCTCCAATAGATGTAGTGTTTATTGAGTTGGAGGTGTTTGGAATGTTGGAGGTAGCATGCACTATCGTTGTAGTGTCAAAGAAAGTATTGCTCATAGTGTTTGGAGGTTGACCACTATTTGACATGTTATGCCTATTGTTGACATTAGGGTCTGGAGATGTTGATCTCAACATGTTAATGTTGAATCCTTGAGGTAATTTGGCTCCTTGACTTAAGAGTATGGCCAAATATCTGTCTTTGTCATATAGGACCATTTTTTCCATGAATTGAGAGGCCTCTGGGTCTTGTGCTGCTACCTCTAGGTTTTCCTCAAGTATTTGTCTGTATACATCCTTACGTAAGAATGGTTCAAAGGGACTATTTGATGAGGATGGTATTTTCGTTAGGTTGATTGTTTTTATTTCCATATGGATCATCAAAAGTCCAATTTAGGTCATACGTGGGATTGTTGACAGTGGAAGTGGGGTCTTGTCGAGAGTTTACCATTTGTCGTTTCTGTTTTTGGAGTCTAGTTTCCACCATAAAATGAGATTTCTCAAATGAAGATGACAACTAAATGCAAGGATGACACTATGCAAAGTCTAAGTTCAAAATGATGACTAGAATGAATAATATTTTTGGATTTTTGGGAATAAAATATGCAATGTCTAAACTTAGAATGCAATTTGAGAAAAGGATACCTAAGCACTTCTAAGCTCAATCTTTGATTTCGATTTTGGTTACTAAAGGACTTGTTGAAAATGACAAGATGACAAGGTCAAAATGACAAGTGATTTTTCCTAACTAGACTTTTGAGTTGGAAAAAATCTCACAAAAGGGACAATGATTGAAAAAGAGAATGGTGATTAAGTCCAAGATAACCTAGTTTCAAAAGCAATGGTGTTGCAAATTGTGCTGAGATTTGCCTAATCCAAATTATGTAAGAAGTAAAACCTAGGGACAAGGTAATGCCTAATGTATGCAACTAAAAAAAATGAAGGATGAACCTATGATCAAGAATGCAAATTAATGGTCAAAATTTTTGAGCAATTTCAATGTTGGTTTATGATAAAATCCCTTTGGAAATAGTGTTTGACAAAATATTGACAAGGTTTAGCTTCAGCTTTGACTTTGTATGAAGTTTTTACTTGTGACAGGAAAATGCGTCATTTGCGGCCTCAAATGTGTCATAGTGTCTCAAATGTAGTTTGATTTGATCGAATGGGGCTCTGGGACTGAAAAATGTGACTTAATTTAGTAGATGCGGCTCTGTTAGGTTCAGATGCATCGTGATGCAAACATATGCAGTGTTTGAGAGATCAGATGCGGTTTAGCAGTGCAATTGCGTCTCAGTAGTTTTCAAATGCATTGTAGAAAAGTGAATGCATTTCAACAATTGTGACAGTTTGTTTTCTTGACATATTGAGAGAAAATTTGATCTGTCTAATGGTGAATGTTTTGTCCTAAAATGTAAATGTTGTGAATAATGTTTGAGAAAACCAAAAAGCACTTGACAAGCACAATGTTTTGAGTGTAAGCAAGCGCACATAAGACAAGTACAATCCTAAAAGGCCAATAGGCCAAGGGTTTGTATACTTGATATAACCCACAGATATACCCCAGATTGGTGATAAACACCTTTCCTTCTCAAGAGAAGATAGATTAGACCTTTGGGTGGCATTGGCCCCCACTTCACACTATCCGAGCACACACCAATCCAAATCCCTGCAGTGACTCCAAGAAACCACTATCCTACTCAAGGGATCAATTGTGAGTGTCTCTCTGAGCATGATAATCGTGACTTACACTCATACCTGGGGCTAAATCTAATAAAAAGAATGGCTGACACTCAAAACAAAAGGTGTTTAATTAATGCATCTATCATAGGGCATGATCCTTGTGGTGATTCCCTCTGCATCCATCCCATCGGGGACCGAGCATACTTGGATTCCTTTTGGGCCTTCCCAAGAATCCACTTCTTATATTAGCTGAAGTCCCCTCGGTTTAGGGTACTACTCATTCCAGCCATTCGGGGTGAGCACTTTTCCCACTGCACAGGCCCAAGTTCTGGTTAGCAACCATTTCTCTTGGCGAATCTGTGGAAGCACAAGGAGAGATATTCTGGATTACTAAGCCAAGAGGTAATAACATATAAGAATGGGTCTGGTTTTCTGATCACCAAGTTTTCACAAGGTGAGAGCATAATCACCTACCATCTTGTAAACACATTCAAGCAAAGTATAAATACACATTCATTTTATGTGCACCAACATAAATGTTCCTATATTAAAATGCAAACAAGCATTTTTGAGAGATAAATCTTTGACAAGTGTAGTTGCAAAACCACATGTCAGTAGTTTGAATGTATGCCTTTGACCCATGAAGAAATCCAACACCACATGCTGCAAATCCCGATTAGTAACACAAAACCTATGCTAGGTAGAATGCAGGAAATAACCAAAATGTAGAAGAAAAACTAGTCAGTAAACAAAAAAGAGCAGAAAAATAGAAACAAAACCGAATGCCAAAAAGAAGAAAATCTTACCAGGAAAATGCATCACGATAGAGTGAATGTGTCGCTCTGTGTTGCAAATGCGGCTTAGGAGTTTAGATGCAGCTTTCCGGACTTCGTTTGTGACACAGCAGAGCAATTGCATCGTTTTAGAGGCCAAATACATTGTGACACAGCAGATGCATCACAATAAAAGGTGAATGTGTTGCTCCGTACCTGTACCTACAAAAATGACAGAGAACAAACAAAATCGTACGAAAATAATAAAAAGAAATAGAGTCGAGTTCACCAATGTATCTATGGGTTAAATTTAGGTTAGATTAGAGGTTAGAAAATCAACAAAGTCAAAAAGCAAAAGAACTATGAAGCACAAAGGAAATTAAATAAAAGAACGATTATACCCATTCCTTGAATCTTCCATGATTACCTCCATAGCACCTTCTAACTTGTTGATTGTTGTGTTTCCCTCAGACTGAATGTGCGAACAATCTTTGACTAAGTCCTACACAAGCTTTGAAGGATTTGAATCTAAATGTCTATGCCTATGACAATATGATTAAAAATTCCTATGCCTAAATATTCCAAGACTTAATGGAATATGACAATCAACGCTGCAATTTCTGTAAAATCTCTAAGTGTGTAAGTGTGTAGTCTAAAAATGAGAGCAAAATAGCATTTTATAGAAAATGCCATTTTAATGACAGATTGACTTTTGATGTGAGACTCCTAAAACGTGACTTAGATTAATCTGATAATCCTAATCAAAGGTTAGGAAAATCCTTAAACGAGTGGCCTAGGATTCCCACAACCAAAAGATCAATCAAGTGGGAGAATAAAAATGAGATACTAATTGTACAACATTTTGAAAATCAACAAAGATAAAGGGTCACTTAATTTGTGGACGCAAAAATCAAAGAGGGTGAGCTGGACTGAAAGGGATTTGGGAAAACTCAAGAACTCCTACCGGACACTGATTTTGAAGAATAATACTACTTTGAATTGAACAACTCAAAAATATGGATTTTGGTGGAAATAATAAACAATCGACATTTTCAGATTATTTACCAAAAATGAACTACAAGCATATCGTGGATGACATTTCTAGCCAATTTCATTTATTTAAAATGAGAGAAATATTACTCTTGATAATTAAATAATTTAAAAGATAATTTTCATTTAATTTTAGAGTTATATGATTAATAATTAAATAAATTTTAAATCTAATTCATTTAATATGATAATTAGTGATATTTCAAATAAATAAACAAAATTTATTTACTAATAACCACACTCAAGGAAGACTTGCATAATTAATGATGATTTTAATAACAAATATAATTTATTTATTTAATGACTGTGAAGAATAAAATCAACATGTTCTTATGTAAATAATTATTTAAACGGCTCTAATCGGTCAAATGTACTCAAGGACATAATTAAAAATGTCAGTAATTAAAGTTAGGACGAAGCATAAAATGAGCCATGCCTGTGTCATTTCTATGGCCCAAAGAAACCACCACCACTGATCTCAAAAATATTAGCCAAAAACGTATCAAGAGCTTGGCAACCTCTTGTGGTTTCAGACCAGTGTTTTTGAGACCTAACAGTAGGTACGACTTTCCAACTAAATTTTACCATCCTTATGCCAAATTCCAACTAACTACAATTTGTTATCTGTCAAAAAAATATGCATTAGTTAAAATTTAATAGCAAGTAATTCAATCACCAAATTAATTTTAAATTTAGAAAGATCAGATACCACCCTTCCATTTTAATTTTATGGCAACCGCTAAAATAAAATTGGCTAGCACTTCCTATTTGATGGCACTGCACTAGCATTAATGCATCAGAGTTGTCATCATTAGACTTAAGTCTGACTGTAATACTCTAAATTTAATTCACACGATTCAACATGTGTGCATTACTTCCTTTAATTTCTCCACATGCCAATGTGTGCCGCCTTACCAACTTAATTTACTTTCAAAAATGCACACATGGACATCTTCATGATTAATATAGCTCAATAAAATACACTGAAATAACCACCATTAAATTTTTAAAATTTCAATTTTCTTGATTCATGTTCTTTGTACTTTCAAACTTTGAAGCAATGACCACCAATTCTATGAAAAATTTATTTGATTTAACATTTAACCCTAGAGAAAAGTGTCATGTTGCCACCTTAACTTGCATTTCCAAATATTTCTATCCAAGAGACTATGTACCATAGATTTCTCATGGATTTCTATAAATTCCACAGTTCTCTTTTGAATTCTCCACTTCTTTTTAGCTCTCTTCAAAATTATTTGTTCTTTTTTGCTCAGCTTGTGCTTTCTTGCTTCCAGGCAATGGATACTCCCATCTGCCTAACTTGCATTCACTGCCTGAATGGCTTCCTTGGTTGGATTATGACCTAGAGGCTGAATAAGGTTTTATATCCCAGGACTTTGGCTACCAAATCAAACTTGCACCTGGTCCTTGAGGAAAATTTTGCGGAGTCCAAAGCATACTACTGGTTCAACTTGGACTTGGCTTCATAATTTATAGCCTCGCTTCTAGACCTTGTCCTTTCTATTGCTAAATTTTGTGAAGCTGCTAACATGATAGTGCGGCCTAGTTTTTTAGGAAATTTGGACCTTGTCATTTTTGTTGCTCACTCGATCATTGCAATTTTGTTTGTTGATGATATTTTTGTGTTTTCAGAATGAGGAGAATTAGTTCCCATCTGGACCTTCCTGACTGACCTACATACCCCTGACCTTGATACTCATAGGGACAATGCTTACCTGGGGTTTACTTCCCTTATGGATGAAGCATCCCAAATTGACTGACTCGCCACCCACTGTTGTAATCTCAGCTCCTTTTTTTCCTTTTTGGCTACTTTTATGACGAGAAATTTTGTGTTTCCATGTACATATGAAAGATAATGAAAAAATATATATTGTACATTAAGTGTGTATTTGCTTTGCATGGTTTTATCTTTTCAAATTCACAGTGTAGTGTTTTAAGAATATTTTAATTCACTCTCATGTGTTTTAAATTAAGAAAAATTCATTAATGCCAAGAAGAAACTAGAAAAAAAAAACTACTAAAAAAATTAATCTAACTAATCCGGGTGACGATACTTTAACCAAGGGATTTTAACCCTAATACAATTGCATCTTTAATTTTAGCTACTTATCTTCATGGTGGTTTTTGTATGAATTACAATAGAATTGTCTTTAAATTCACTTGAATACATTTCAAGTATCCTCCTATAACAATGAATTATCTTAACTTTTCTACATTTAATAAATAAAAAAAATCGCTCATATGTATGAAAAAAACCTCATTAAATTTCGATTGCACACACCTTTGCTGGTTTCTCCATACTCTACCTTCTTCCATTCCTAGTTCATGGTTTTCTATTTTCCTTCGTTTTGCTCCATGAACAACTACACTCATTTCCTGATTTTCTTTCTCTCCAAAGTTATTTTGATTCTCGACCCTTTCTGACATCTCAATATCATTATTCATTTCATTGGACCAAGCATTAACACAATTTACATTATCATCAAAAAGAGAGAAAGTAAAAATTTGATACTCTATTTTTTGCATAAATCAAGAATTTCTTCCCTTTTAGATCATGGATTCATGGTTAAGGGTAAAAATCACGTTTCTCTTGCTCGTTTTCCCCACTTCTTCTCCTCAGTTTCACCTTCCACATGTGGGAAGATTAGTGACTCATCATTTTCATGTTCATTCTTTTGACGCATTTTTTTTTAAGTCTTGATGCCTTTGCCTCTTTTCCTACAAAATTTTAGGAATTTCCTCATTGAAAATTACAATTAGTGGATCCATTCAATTTAACATTTAATTTTCCAATATTTCTAGTTTCACTAGGGTTACACACTTTCTTAAAATTGAAACTTCTTTCCAATAATGGTTCCTTTCTTCTAGCATATAAAGATGCTTTCCTTAATGAAATCAAATTATAAGTGGCCAAACTCACCCTAGTTAAAAAAAATCACAATCAAGTTCACCATGATTATTTGTATCATGAATTCTACACTCAGTAACCCTACCAAAGGTGAAAAAACTCAAAGGATGTATTAGGAATTTTCCAGAGCTTATCAATTTCCATTTTACTTTCCATTACGAGCTTGCTTATACTTTATCCTCACAAGCAACTTTCCAACCCAAAACCAAGAGAACAATACCAATTCTTGATAAAACCTCGAGGTGATCAAAGAAAAGTCCTCCTTCTAGCACCAGTTCCTATTGATGACAATGTTAGTCGCACACCAACAGTGCAGATAAATCCTCACAAACACACTACGAGAACCTATATTTACTTGAAAGATTGTACTAAGACAACCTAAATATTAGGCTAACTCAGCTTAATCCCAAGGATCGTTTATGTTAGTTCTTAACTATATAAATGCATCAGGGTTCATTGTGATAATGTTGTTAATCATGAGTTTTAGGTTTTCAAAGGAATCATAAAGATAAGAAAAGATGATCTTGGTTTTGTCATTTAACAACTTCATGAAATTGACAAATTTGTAATAAAATTTCATGAACTTCAAATAACTTGCATTATTTCAAGTAGATTTAGCTTTAAGCATGCAATAATATCATGGAATCAAAAGATTTACAATAAAACTCCATGCATTCATCTCTTTTTTGAAACATTTTCTAAAATTTAAACATTTGTTCTAAAATAGAGCAAAAAAAATTACTAAAAAATTAAAATTTCTCTCAGGTATTATCCACACATGCCTCAAGAAATAACCAAACCAAAGTAAACCATTCCATACATCACCATATTTCTTCATAGCTAAGCATAGAATGATGTGATATTTTAAAGAGAGGGGGGATTATTTTCCACTAGATAGTGTCAGTATGCACTCTTAAACGATGTAGTACACAATCTTGTTTGATAGGAACAAACAATCAGCTACATAAGTTTTCATATCAAGAGATAGCTTTCAAATTTTCTCTGATATTGATTAACTTCTAATTAAACATACAAGTTTTTAATCTGGAATGGAACCGAAAATAAGAAAAGGAACAAAACCTGAAAAAGCTTTGGTTATCTGACATCCACAAATTCTGAACTTAAATTAAAATGAAACATCTCCCAGCCTTTTATTGAAACAAGACACTTAGGAAATTCAACCAATACATGAGAGAGAATCCTAGGGGAAAATCACAAAAAGGAACATACAATATGACAATTGGTAGGAGAATTACTAAAGAAGTCAATAAATGCCAACCTTCTTTAGCACTTTAAAAATATTTTGAGATCTCCATCTTTAAAATATAGTTAGGACCATGGCCTAGAGCCGAGTATATTTTTCAAACAAAAATGTATGAACTTCCCATACATTCAAAATGATCATGTGGACATTTGTTCCTACATCTAGGTTCTGCCTCGAGCTTGAAACTCTTAGAAACAAGTCAAATCGGAGGTTGGTGCATTATTTCATCGCATTTGTAATACCAGGATTCTCAATATTATAGCATTGCAAACTCCTCTTTCACATGAACTTCCAGAATGTAACGCCCAACCTATCTATTCCACTACTCGTGATCCAAATTTTCCCAACTATTCATACCTGAATATTGCATCACAATATGTTTCTTTTGAAAATAAAAATTCCATATGTTAATATCCTTTTAAAACATTCATAAAACTCTCATGAAATAAAACCATCATTAATAAATCATCATTTTAGAACAAATCATAAATACCACACTTTTAAAATTCATTCTCGCATAATTATCCTTTTAGGCGGGGTACCATACATTTTTAACTTCTTGGGAAAACTTAAATGATTAACTTTTAAACATGCATTGATACTCAGTACTTTGTACCCGACAATTTTAGCCTTTACTAGAATTTAACTTTCAGACCTTAGATATTACCAAAACCTTCACATTTCCCAAACCTTCACTTCCAGACTGGAACACTTACTAAACCTTGAGTTAACATTTCAACCACTCTAGCCTTTCGATACCCAGTACCCTTGAATCACGAATTTCTCCAAAAGAATTCCTCTTAACTTTAACTTTCGGTGATCCATTTCAACTAAACAACACCTGCCATAAGCATTAATTTTTACTTGGCTCCCCAAGCCTTACAGTCTTGGGGCGTGTTGTGAGACCACACAACAATTACATCATGTTTGGAACATTTAAGAATAATCCTTATTTATTGTGTCTTCATATTGGAAATAGATACTGAATTCACCAAGGTTTTCCTCAACTTCATGTGCATATATCCATTTGCTACAACAAGCTCTATGATGAAAAAAAATAGCACAAAATAGAAATCATTGTATCTATAATTTTTTCATATCACATCTACATCAATAAATCTCTATTCAAATATCTCTTTTATATCTACTTCATTCCATTCATCATATATCATATTAAGTGACACTAATTGACAATCACCATTTCCACATTAACCTTCTACCATACTAATTTCAATCTATGCATCTTCCTCTATTTGCAAATGACAACCCATTACACATATGCCCTCCCCACACTCATTTATTGACTCCCATTAACACTCAAAAATATCCCATTCACATTTGTGCCATCTTCAATTAAGATCACTGTCTTTATGCAATCTCACAGTATTATTGCAAACATATGCATGGTCCACATATTCACATGCACCCCATTCAATAGCATTAGTTTCAATACCATATAAAAATGTGTCTTTTCCATTTAAATTATGCCTCAATGCCCCTCCACCTCATTAATCTTTCTTCATTTGACAATGAAAATAAATACATCTACCATACACACCCTATTTTAACCCCATCTCATTTAACTCCATCTCATTCTTCCATACAAATCCACTTGACTGACATCCTTCAATTTTGTGCCTACATAACACTCAATGGCCCTTTAACTAGGAAATTGCACCCACCTAGATGGAATATGCACCATTTTATGGTCAATTATGCCATTTTTCTATTCATTTGCACCATACTTATGTGAAAATGCACCCATAGAGATGGGATATGTTCCATTTTATGGTCAATTGTGCCATTCTTCTATTTAATTGTGACATTCTTCTATTCACTTGCACCATTCTCATCTTCACATACACCATATTCATCTTCATATGCACCCACATTAAGGTCATTTGCGCCAACATCAACGTCAAATCCAACTAACATTTGTGCTAAGAGCTGCCACAAATGTGCCACTTTTTAATATAAATGCACCCATTTATCCTAGAAGAGGTTGCTTTACAAAAATGGGAATAAATTTTGCATAACATATAAAAATTTTGAAATTCAAAATGCATTGGGAAGCTATTTCAGAGCTCTTTGTTGCGAATCAAGTGAATTTTTCATATATTGCACCAAAAATTGGATAAATTTATTCAAATTCACCCTTTCTCTATTTTCCTTGTAAATGTGCCACCTTAAATGCAAATGTGTAACTTTAGATGCAAATGTGCAACTTTAGATGCAAATGTGCAACTTTAGATGTAAATGCACCACTTTAGAAGAAAATGCACAACTTTAGATGCAAATGCACAACTATAGATGCAAATGTACATCTTTAGATGTAGATGCACAACTTTGGATCTAGATGCATAATATTAGATTAAATATGCAATTTTAGATGCAAATGCACAACTTTAGATATAATTACACCTAGTTACCTTACCATAGTAACCTTCCTCATCCTCATCTTGAGTTTTCTTCTACCATTGCTCCACAACTCAGTAATTTCATCCACATGAATTTTACTTTAATAATTTACCATCTCGTTTCACATCTCTTCAACCCTTTCCAAGAGTTTGACCATGTTTTTTCATTCTTCTATCAAACTCTCGATGGGGCATACTAACTCCATTTCATTTGCTAGGGTAGATTAGGGAATGCCATCACTTTCTTTGAAACAACAACATAAAAAAAAAAATTATCTAAAAGAGGGGAGAAATTATGTAGACACCTAATTTTGAATAATGCATTTTCATCCAAAATGATTCATTTTCCATCATTCGCTAACTAATACATCTTCAATTTTTAATTAAATAATTTCATTATTTGATTAAATTGATCATCATTTTCACTTCATCTTAATAATAAATGATTTTGATAATTATTTAATTATTTTTAGATTTTAATTTCTTCTGAATTCCACATTAATTAAATAATTTTAAACTATTTAATTAAATTATATATTTCACCACTACTCATCTATGGGTAAGTGCACCAAGATGGTTCCCAAAAAGGGGGCTTAAGTGGCCACTTTTTTCTGAAATCATGAAATGTTGACCTTGGACGTGAAATTGAGGATAGTTACACTCAAAATTTTGAGATGGAACAAAAATAAGGATCGAAGTGCTCCGAGTCTACTTTCTAAACTAGTAATTTATTTTGAAAATGGTTGAGATTAAGGGGTTCAAAAGAGGGATGTACATAAATTGGTGTTGATTTTGTCAGAAAAACATAACAAAGCAACTCTTGTACGACCTGAGCACGGTGAAATTTTTTTTAGTATTTTTAAAATCCCTATAGTCAGAAGTTAGCTAACAACATCTAGTTGATGCACAATTTTTCTGATAATTTTTTAATGAATATTTGATTTTTGAACAATTTTCTAAGTGGGAACTTCCTAAAAAGCAGAGTTTCGGCTGTGCTCCCCCTACAAATTTTGGAAAGTAATAGATTTTTTAAAATTTGTAGAATGGAGTCTAGTTTCTAAAAATGTAATTTATTTGAAATTTCGATGAACAGTTAATTTATAGCAAAAAAAAAACCAAACATTGCTTTTTGACAAAAAATAGACATACAAACAAAAGAAATTATGGATTGAAGGCCTAACATTGTCAAAAAGTGAAAAAAATTAAATCGCTGGAAAGCTAAGAGAGAACTT